>CAUYQG010035267.1:45-12064 GCA_963574415.1 Tarsius wallacei | reverse complement strand
ACTGCCAATTCCTTTATTATAGTATTATGATAATTATTCAAGTTCCACTTATGAGTGAGAATATATGGTACTCTGTTTTTTGTTTCTGTGCTAGATCACTGAGTATGATCGAATTTAAATCCATCCAGGATTCTGCAAAGTCCATATGTTTGTCCTTCTTTATGGCTGCATAATATTCCATTGTGTATTTATACCACATTTTTTTATCCAGTCCAGCTTCGATGGGCACCATGGTTGGTTCCATGTTTTTGCTATTGTGAATAGAGCTGCAACAAACATGCGTGTGCAGGTATCTTTATGGTGGAATGACTTAGGTTCCTCTGGGTATATTCCCAATAGGAGTATTGCTGGGTCATATGGAAGGTCAATTTCTTGTTCTCTCAGAAATCGCCACACTGTCTTACAAAGAGGGTGCATTAGTTTGCATTCCCACCAGCAGTGTAAAAGCATTCCTTTTTCTCCACATCCTCGCCAGCATCTGTTGTTGTTTGTTTTATTAATGATGGCCATTCTTACTGGTGTTAGGTGGTATCTCAATGTGGTTTTGATTTGCATTTCTCTAATGATTAGTGAGGCTGAGCACTTTTTCATGTGTCTGTTAGTTGCTTGTATATCTTCTTTTGATAAGTGTCTATTCATGTCTTTTGCCCACTTTTTAATGGGGCTGTTTGTTTCTTTTTTCCTTTTGGCGCATTTGAGCTCCTTGTAGATCCTATATGTTAGGTCTTTGTCAGCTATACAGTTGGCAAATATTTTTCCCCTTCTGTGGACAGTATCCCTGCTCTCTTGATGGTTCTTTTGCTTTGCAGAAGCTTGTCAATTTAATGAGGTCCCATTTGTCTATCTTATAACTTATGGTATGGACACTTGGGGTTTTGATCAGTAATTGGTTGCCAGTTCCAATTTCCATTAGGGTGTCTCCTGCATTTTCTAAGATTCTTATAATTTGAGGTTTTACGTTTAGGTCTTTGATCCATTTAGAGTTAATTATTGTGTATGGTGATAGGTAGGGGTCCTGTTTCAGTCTTCTGCATGTGGTCACTCAGTTTTCCCAGCACCATTTACTGAAGAGGTTATCTTCTCCCTAGTAGTTGTTGTTGGAGGCTTTGTCAAAGATGAGTTGATTGAGAAATTGAGGCTTTGTTTCTGAAATCTCTATCCTGTTCCATTGGTCCATATGCCATTTCTTGTACCAATACCAGGCTGTTTTGATTATCGTAGACTTATAGTAAAGTTTGAAGTCTGGAAGTGTGATAGCTCCTGCTTTGTTTCTTTCTAAGGATTGTTTTGGCTATTCACGGTCATTTATGTTTCCATATGAATTTCTGTATTGTCATTTCCAGATCTGAGAATGATGTTGGTCATTTAATGGGTATTGTGTTGAATCCGTAGATTGCCTCTGGGAGAATGGACATCTTAACAATGTTGATTCTTCCTAACCATGAGCATGGAATATTTTTCCATTTGTTTGTGTTTTCTTGAATTTCTTTGAGCAGTGTTTTGTAGTTCTCATTGTAAAGATCTTTCACTTCTCTGGTTAGGAAGATGCCAAGGTATTTCATTTGTGTGTGGGGGGGGGTTATTGTGAATGGGATTGTGTTTTTTATTTGGTTTTCCCCCTGCTTATTGTTGGTGTATGAGAATGCGACTGTCTTTCGCACGTTTATTTTGCATCCCAAAACTTTGACAGAGCACTTTATCAGTGCAAGCAGGTTTCTGACAGATTTGCTTGGATTTTTGAGGTACAGGATCATATCATCAGCAAGGAGGGATAAGTTGACTTTCTCTTTTCCTATTTGGATACCCCTGATTTCCTTCTCTTGTCTAATTGCTCTAGCTAAGACTTCCAATACAATGTTGAACAAGAGGGGTGAGAGTGGGCAGCCTTGTCTTGTTCCAGGTGTCAGGGGAAATAATTCTAGTTTCTGTCTGTTTACAATATGCTAGCTGTGGGTTTATCATAGATGGTGCTTACTATTTTGAGGCATGTTCCTTCTACATCTAGGTGTTTGAGGGTTTTTATCAAGAAGGGATGCTGGATTTTATCAAAAGCTTTTTCTGCATTTAATGACATAATCATGTGGTTCATGTTTTTACATTTGTTGATACATTTAATTACATTTATGCTTTTGAGAATGTTGAACCAGCCCTGCATCCTGGGGATGAAGCCTACTTGGTCATGGTGGATTATTTTTGTGA
The DNA here is from genome assembly GCA_963574415.1 of Tarsius wallacei. NCBI lineage: Eukaryota > Metazoa > Chordata > Mammalia > Primates > Tarsiidae > Tarsius > Tarsius wallacei. The sequence goes on along the minus strand of CAUYQG010035267.1, from coordinate 9,865 downwards.
TGTGTTTTTGGATCTGATTTGCTAAAATCTTGTTGAGGATTTTTGCATCTATGTTCACAAGGGATATTGGCCTGTAGTTCTCTTTTTTGTTGGATCTTTACCCAGTTTGGGTATCAGTGTGACGTTACCTTTGTAAAATGATTTGGGGAAAATTCCATCTTTCTCAATTGCCTGGAATACTTTCAGTCAGATTGGGATCAGCTTCTCCTTGTACGTTTTATAAAATTCTGCTGGAAGGCAGTCCGGTCCAGGGCTTTTTTTTTTTTTTTTCTTTTTTTTTGTAGGTAGGTTTCCTATGACAGAGTCAAATTCCTGGGTAGCTATTGGTCTATTTTGTATCTCAATGTCTTCTTGTTTCAATCTGGGAAGGTTGTGTGATGTCAGAAAGTTCTCCATTTCATTTAGCTTATCAAGTTCGTTTCCATACAGGAGTGCACAGTAATCTCTGATAATCTTTTGTATTTCTTTGGGGTCAGTTGTGATTTCATCTTTTGTATTTCTGATTGTGTTTATTTGGGCTTGTCTCTCTTTTTCTTGGTCATTCTGGCTAGGGGTCCAACAATTTTGTTAATTCTTTCAAAGAACCAGCTTTTTGTTTTGTTGATGTTTTCTATGATATTTTGTATTCTATGTCTCATATCTGGGCTTTTATTTTGGTGATCTGGATTCTTCTACTAAAGTTAGGCTTCTGGCTGTCTTCTCTTTTCAGCTCCCTTAGGTGATTTGTTAGGCTGTCAATTTCTGATTTTTCCATTTTCTTGCTGTGTGTTCACAGAGATAGAAATTCCCTTTAGAACTGTTTTCTTGGCATCCCAGAGGTTTTGGTAAGATGTTTCTTCATTTTCATTTGTTTCCAGGAATCTTTTAATTTCTGTTTTGATTTTAGTGTTGACCCAGTAGTTGTTCAGCATCATGTTGTTTAGTGTTCATGTCTTTGTGGGCTTGGGGGAAACTTTGTTGGTGCTGATATTTATTTTTATTCCACTGTGGTCTGAGAATGTGCATGGCAAGATTTCAACCTTATGGAATTTGTTTATGCTTGATTCGTGGCCAAGGATGTGATTGATCTTGTAGTACGTTCCATGAGGTAATGATTAGAATGTATATTCTGTGGTTGTTGGGTGGAATAATCTGTAGGTGTATATTAAGATCATTTGGTCAAGTGTCAAGTTTAGGTCCTGGATCTCCTGTTGATTTTTGCCTCGATGATCTATCTAGGGCTCTTAGTAGGGTATTCAAGTCCCCTGCTACAATAGTGTTAGAGTCAACATCTCTTTTTAGTTTACTTAGTAGTTGCTTTATAAATGCTGGTGCTCCTGTGTTGGTGGCATATATGTTTAGGATGGATATTCCTTGTTGATGGATTCAATCTTTTATCATCATCTAGTGTCCTTTCATATCTTTTTTTAAAAATTTTTGATAGCTTAAAGGTTGTTTTGACTAATATTAAGATCACAACTCCTGCACTCTTTTGTGATCCATTTTCCTGGAAACTCATCTTCCATCCTGTAACTTTGAGTCTGTGTGTGTCTCTTCTGGTGAGATGAGTTTCCTGGATGCAACAAATAATTGGGTCATGGTTTCTTATCCAGTTTGCCATTCTGTGTCTTTTTGGTGGTTCATTTAGTCCATGCACATTCAGGCTGACTACTGAAATGTGATTGCTTATCACTGTCATGAGGTTCTTATGAAGTCTTTTCTTTGCTTGTTTTCTTTTAGCTTTGGAGTTGATGCATATGTGTATTTTCAAGTTTGTTGTTGCGATGTATTCTCTATTGATTCTGTGCTCTGCAGTTCTTTCGGGAAGTGTGTGATCATTCTTTTTTTCTTTCTTTCTTCTGTGCTTAAACCCTTTTTAAGTGTCTCCTTAGAGCTGGTCTGGAAAATGCATAATCTCTTAGGGATTGGATGTCTGGGAAGGATTTTAATTCTCCATCACTGATGAAGCTGAGCTTGACTGGGTAGGAAATTCATGGTTGTAATTGTTTATCTTGGAGAACTTGGAATATTGGACTCCAGTCCTTTCTTGCTTGTAGTGTTTCTACTGATAGGTCTGCTGCTATTCTGATTGGTTTTCCCTGGTAGGTAGTCTGACCTTTCTCTCGTGCTGCCTTTAGCATTTTTTCTCTTGTACCTACTTTGTATAGGTGAATTACTGTATGTCTAGGGGTTGGACTTCTCATTTGTGTCTTGAGGTGGTTCTCTGTATGTCTTGTGTTTGGCTGGTCACATCTCTGGTGAGATGGGGAAAGTGTTATTGGATAACATCCCTGAATACTTTCTCCAAGGTGTTTTCCATTTCCCTTTCTTCTTCTGGGATACCAATCAGTCATAGTTTTGGCCTCTGGATATAATCGCACCTCTCTTGTAGGCTCTTTTCTTCTTTTATGAGTTTTCTTTCTATGTTTTTTACAGATCTGGTTAATTCCATGTTCTGGTCTTCAAATTCTGAGATTCTTTCTTTTGCTAGATTAATTCTGCTTTCCATGCTTGTCATCTTGTTATTTCCTGGATAAAAATTTTTATGGCCAACATCTCTGTTTCAAATTCTTTCTGTGCTGCATCTTGTCTTTCTTGAGTCTTATTCACTCTTTTCATCTATTCCCTAATGCCTGTTGTATTCTGGGGCCAGTCATTGGTGATTTCCATTGTTTGGGCTCCAAGGTCTGAATTTTCTTAGGGATTTTCTCTTTATTGCACTTGAAATTGCCTGTGGTCTTCCTTTAGTTTTTCCTCACTTGTGACAGGTCTTTTGCCTTTCTCTTTAGTTCCATTATTCAGTAGCAGTGGGAGAGACTTTTACTTCTGATGTTTGCTCAGCTCTCTATTCTTCCCTGATCTGGGCTCTGGATTTGTTCTATTTTAAAACAGGACTGTGGGTGGGAAGCTTTACAGTCTCTTGTAATTTTAAAAGTCGATTAAGTAGAGCATGGGAAGCTAGGATTCAGAAAAAACTTGCAAATCACAATTATCACTGATTGTGGTATGTGCTCCCTGAAACCCACTTCTCACCACCACTGTATATGACAATGCAATGGGTATGTGTGTGTACTCCCTGAGTCCAAGATACAGTAACAACAATGAGGAGAACAGAGAAAAATAGAATGAAATAAGATGGAAAAAATTTTTTTAATGAAAAAAACATAGAACAATGAAAGCAGAAACCAAAGCATAAAACAATTGGACACACACAGACACACACCAAAACAAACTGGAATAACAAAAAAAAAAATAATAAACAGGAAAACTAAACACACACGTACACACACACACACACACACAATAGGAATTCAGATCGAACCCTCACACATATATTCACACCCACCTTAAATTATGTAAAAAAAAAAATAGAAGAACAAAAGAGCAAAACAAACCAACAAAAAAGACAAAAATCAAAAAAAACAAAAACTTAAAGATGAACACTCAATTATCACATACACACATAAACAAAAAAACAAAAGAAATAGAAAAGAAAAAATGGGGGATACAGATCAAACCCTCACATTCACATTCATGGACAATGGAAAAATATTTCGAAAATAGAAAAACTAACAAACACACACAAAAATGTTTTACAAATTAATGAAAAAAATCCCTGCCCTCTTGTGGCAGGTTCTGTAATTGTTTCATCTGTATCTCTGTTATCTCCTGCAGAGCTTCCATCTCTTTCACTCTCTCCTCAGTGTCCAGACCAGGGAAGGAGGGGCAGTTGGGCTGCAGTCCTCCCCTTCCACTCTAGTGTGGTCAGGGGGTTCCCCTCCAGTGGGGAGGTGCAAGATTGTCTCTTTCCCAGGTATGTACTCTCACAGGGTGCCCCAGCCTGGCCTATCTTGGAATGGAGTTCTATTGAGGCTGACATCCAGGCTCCACCTGGGTTTGTCCCTCTCAGTCGTGCCCGTGGGTCTGACATTCAGAGCATTGCTGGAGAAGAGGGGGATTGGGTCAGTCCCAGACTCATCACTGATCTCTTTGGAGGTCTTCCTCATCCTTTTCTAGCTAAACCCTTTGTCCCGTGGCTAATCAGGGTAGGGTGTGGGGTGCCTGAGACTCAGCATTTGTCCTGTCCCTCTGAAATCTGTGCTTTCAGGATATTCCCTCTGGGTCACGATCAAACCCTGAGTAGTTGACACGCCAGTCACAGAGATCAGGTCTGTTGCTTCATGGTGAGCAAGTTGGAGCACTCTCCTGCCCTGTTTTCAAGATGGTGGCCGGGTGCCTCTTTCGTCTTCTCCAGTGGGACTTTTCCTCTTGGCTCCCTCTGCAGACCTTGCTGCCAGTGTCCAGCCAGGTGCTTACATGGTGAGGCAAAGCCTGGAGCCGGCAGTCTCTTCTGCTGCAGTGGTGAGGCAGAGCCTTGAGCCGGTAGTCCCTCCCTGCCTCTTCTTTGCAGGAAAACTTTTGTTGGTTAAAAAAAACACTCAGCTTCTGCAACCTGGGAAGCATAGGAACCAAGCAGAGTAACTGCAGCACCAGCTGCTTCACTGGGAGGGCCCTGGTCACTTGCTTAGGAGCCCCCACTTAGTCCCTCCCAGCATCTTCTTTCCAGGAAAGGTTTTGCTTAAAAAAAAGAAAAAGAAAAAAATGGTTCTCGGCTTCTGCATCCCAGGAGTCATTAGGGTTCAAGCTGAGCAACTGCAGCACCAGTCACTTCACCAAGAGAGCCCTGGCATCTTGCTCCTGAGCCCTCACTCAGTTAGCCACTCACACACCCATTCACTCACCGACACATACACAAACTTTTCCATGCATTCACTCACTCATACTGGGATTTGCATAGTCTGACTGGCTCAGCTGTCATCTTCTCTCTTCTCTTCCTCTCTTAATTATTCTCCCAAAACTTACATATATTTTATATCTATTTTACAAGAAAATTGAGGGTTAGACAGATTATAAGGAATTATAAATAAGTTTTATTCAAGAGGATATTGAAGGACTCTGAAAAAATTACAGGATTTGGAAAAGTGTATCATTAAAATGTTTAATCTAATTGAAGGATTATTAATATTCAAGAGAAAGTAGCAGTTATGTTTGGTGAGTAATTTAAAAAGGGAGAACACCTCTCATGCCATGTCTTTACAGTCTGGATATATATAAATAAAGGAAAAATTGAAAGAAAAAGCAGATATTGAATTCAGACAAACTGGTTACTGTCATTAAAAAATATGAGCAGACTGGGCGTGCTCACGCCTGTAATCCCAGCACTTTGAGAGGCCGAGGTGAGAGGATTGCATGGGCCCACGAGTTCAAGAATAACCTGGGCAACTTGGCAAGACCTCATCTCTATAATAATTTTTTTAATAGCCAGGCGTGGTAGCACGCACCTGTAGTTCCGGCTACTTGGAAGGCTGAGACAGAAGGATCACCTGAGCCCAGCAGGTCAATGCTGGGGTGGCTGTGAGTGTGTCACTGCACTCCAAGCTGGGTGATGGAGTGAGACTTCAACCCCAAAAAAAGTATGAGCATTGGTGTAAACCATGAAGAAAGTATCCCCATTTTAAAGATAAAGAAACTGGCTTAGAGTAGTAAAGTGACTTGATCAAGTTCACACATCATCTAATGAGCCTCTGAGTTAAGTGCACAGCAGGTCTGGCTTACTCCAAAGTCATTTACTTACTCTTAAACTGTGTATTCTGCTATCCTTGAATGTTCCCACTAAAGTAGCTTTGGGTCAGGGACATAAAATAGCATATTAGCACAGTTCCAGCTTTTGCTGGGCTATAATGTTTAATACTACTAATTTCTAATCTGCTCTGAAAAAAGTATCTTTGTTCTGCCTCCACAAATTTTCTTCTTTTACTATGAGAGAGGGCATGGAATCCACCCCACTACTTGGGCTGGAAAGATAAGCAAAAGTGGAGCCTGTGTTTATTTCAACCCATTTCTACTTGGCACTTTAGATGAAGTCTTTACTTTCATTCCAGAAAGTAGTGACATTATTTACTTTATTTCAGCTGCTGGAAAGGATGAGAGCTCTCCCTGCAAAAATATGCCTTTGAGTTAGTAAAAAGTAAATGATTGCTATAGAGTATATGCCTTCATTTTTCTGAGATAGATCAGAAGAGAAACAGAGAGAAGAAGAAAAGAATGAAAGGAAGGAAGGGAGGGAGAGAGGGAAGGAGGGAGGGAGGGAAGAGAGAGAAAGAGAGAGAGAGAACAAAAGAGAAAAAGTTGTCATTTTACCAGGAATGAACAAGGTCTCTTTCAGAAGCAAAAGCTATCTTATACCTATAAGACAAGAGAGATTCCAAAACAATCAGACGCTAAATATAACACTCATACTTTTGTGTTCCTCCCAAAATTTAGTAGTTCCAGAATTCCACTCCAAATTAAATGTTGTGCATTTTAAAACCAGGCTCTTGACATTTTAAAGTATATTTTATGGTTCATTAATATGTATTTGGGGTCTTTTTAAATGCATATTCTGATCATGGATGTAAATCTGTATTTGGGGACTTTTTTGAAGGGAAAAAGTTGAGGTTGCTAGCCAACCAGGAATGCCCTCATGCCCCATATTCCAAGTTTCAACGGGCATTTTGGGACTTGAACATTCACCCAGTACTCAGATGTTGCATTTCATAGTTTACTTCACCTGCTAAAACTGACATTTGGTTGAAAACAACTTGTGCACTTAGGGAAATGCTTCACTTTTCTCAACTCCCTAATTCCCTCTGCTCTATCAGAAAGCTGAAAGAAAGTATAGAGGAAATAATCTGCCAAAAACACATGTCCAGCATGGAAGGGAAGTGGAAATTCGACCTCTAAAGCGTGAGATGCTGGTGACCAAAGCAGCTCAAAAAATAGCTTCTTGCAAAATCTCCTACCAATGTGACCAATAAGAAAAGGATAAGCTCTAAAAAATTTAAAAATTGTTAGTGTATACATTGGGTTTATTCATTTATTGCATGTTTGCTATTTCCAAGTATTTCAGGTCCAATAAATGCTTTTTGTAAATTTAACAGGTATCTAACCTGCTTAGAATTCTTCAATGGTGTGACTATAATTATGTATTTCTTCAAAAAATTATGCTAAAATTTTCTGGCTTAAAACAGCAACCATTATATTACATCTCATGATATTGTGGGTAAAAAAAACCTCAGACAGGGCTAGGCTGAGCGATTCCTCTGCTCAACATGGTACTAACAAGGTCGTTCAGTTGTTCAGTGGTATACATCAGATGGACAGACTGCTCTGGACAATCAAAAATGGCTTTGGTTGTACGGCTGGTGCCTTGGCAGGAATGACTGGAAGGTTGAACTCAGCAGATGCTATCAACTGAAGCACCTACACATGGACTCTCCAGCATAGAAATCTCAATGTGCATGCCTCATGTACATGGTAGCTCAGGAGTTCCAGAGGAAATGTTTCAACAAACAAGAAGTGGAAGCTGCCAGTATCTTATGGTCTTGGCTTGGAAACAGCATGCCTCTTTGTATACTCTTTTGTTTAAAGCACTTGCGGTGCCAGTTGAGATTCAAGAGAAGAAGGCATAGACTCAACTTCTCAGTGAGAGGAGTGCTAAAGAATCTGTGACCATCTTTAATCCACTATTGGTTCTTCATGGCTTTCAGGTTCAATGGAGGCTATAGAGTTTGTTGGTTAAAAGCAAGAGCTCTAGAATAAGCCATTCATATTTGAATCCCAGATTTGTCACTTAATGGCCTTGGGCAATTATGTATTCTCTCTGAGATTCAGTTTTCCCATCCATAAAATTGTGATAATAGTGAGTTATGTGGGTGTGAAGATTAAATTAGATAATTCATGTAAAGTGTATACAATACCACCTAGCAAAAGTAAGCCTCAATAAATACTAGGTGTTGTTATTATTACTATTAAAATCTTCACTGTGGTGCCTAGGCTGGAGTGTAGTGGCTCGCTTATGGTTACCGTAGACTCGACTTGCTGGGCTCAGGTGATCCTACCGGCTCATCCTCCAGGTAGCTGGAGCTACAGGAGCACACCTCCACACCCGGCTAATTTTTTAATTATATTTAAAATTTATTATAGAGATGCACTATCACCAAATTGCCCAGGCTGATCTCAAACTCCTGGGCTCAGGCAATCCTCTCACTAATGCTGCGACCAGTCTCATTATTTATAAAACCCAAACTTCTTTACCTAGTAAATAAGATCACTCACTAGCTTCTGCTTTCCTCTCAAGTCTCATATTCTTCTACACCTCACTGGCACTCTTAATCCCATCCATACTTAACTACAGATAATTCTCTGAACATGCCGTGTTCTTACACCTAGATGTCAGGAGATCTGACTTTCAGTCAAGGCTCCATTGTAAATGCAGCCCTGTATACCTAGAAGAATGATCTTCTCCCCCAATTCCTTTTTAACCTAACTCCTACTGTTCCTTTAAAACTCAGTTCATACATTACTGTTTTCATGAAGTCATACCTGAACATCCAGTATGGATTAGGTGTCCTTCCTCTGTGTTCTCATAATACCATGTGCATATCTTTTTTAAAGGAATTTAATATCCTGTTATATGTGTTTGTTTATTGTGTCATACACTAAACTAGACTGTATATTCTTATAGGCAAATACTGAACCTTACCTTTTTTAGAATCTTGGGCTTTTAGCAAAATGTCTGACACCTAGTAGGAACTCAGTAAATTTTTTTTTTTTTTGGAAATTCAGAAAGATGATTAGAGTAGGAATTGTTTTATAAGTAAATCAAGATAAATACAACGCTTTCCCCATAACCCAGCATTCAGTAACACTAACGTTATGGAAAGTGAAGTACATTTGAAAAGAGAATCAGTCTTCACTGACTTTTATCATCAAGAATTCAACATCCTTGAAGAGACATTGACTAGGTAACTGAATGCAGAGTACTCTCATAGAGCTGAGAGAGAAAAGACTACATTTCTCAAAAAAAAAAAAAAGAAAGAAAATCAGTCTATTTCATTTTTCATTCTTTCTTCAAATATATCCAAGAACTGAATCATCATTCTGGATTAATGATTTATCAAATTTCCATGAGGTCTAGTAGTCTCCTCATTAAAAGTACTGTTGTTTCTTCTAGAAAACAAACCTTAATCTAGGAAAAGGAACAAAGATAAATAAACTAATGTGTGTTTGGCAAAACACCACATGAGCCAATAGGTCTCTCCATGGCTTTGCCCCACAGTGAGCTTTTCTTGTTTCCCTGAAAACAAAAATGTTGGGAAAATTCGTCATTTTTTATGTCTTGTTTTCTGGCAGGACTTTTGAAAAATAATTTTAAAGTCAAAAGTACTGTGATCAATTCAATATTCTTTTTCTGACATCCGACATCTAATTTATCAACAAATCTTGTGAACTTTCCTTGAAATAATCAGAGTATTTCACCACCACCACCATCTTTACTACTTTGTTAGTCAAGCCATCATTATCTCTCCCCTGGATTATTGCAGTAGTCCCCTAATAGTTCTCCCTGCTTCTGATGTGGCCCTGTAAGAGTCTACCTACCATCATATTCCATCTTCTAGCTCCCTTGAAGTAGGTAGTGGAGTATTTTTAGTGTAGGGATCATTCCCCTGCCTTTTTTTAAACTAATAAGGAAACAAATATACCAAAGTAAGAACTTCGCCAAAAGTCACTGACAAATTAGTACCATAGTCATGACTATGAGGGGAGACCCCCCAAAACCTGGAATTTATTAAAAATTGTAAATTTATCCTTACATGTTTACACTTCAGTCACCTTCAAAGTACTCTCCATTCGATGAAACACACCTATCGAGATGCTTCTTCCACTGCTCAAAACAGGTTTTGAACTTGTCAATTTTGAAGCCTTTAAGTGTTTCTTCCATTTTTGTTTGTTTGTTTCA
>CAUYQG010035261.1:0-12441 GCA_963574415.1 Tarsius wallacei | reverse complement strand
CCACGCCCGGCTAATTTTTGATTATTGTAGAGATGAGGTCTCGCCAAGTTGCCCAGGCGGGTCTCGAACCCGCGGGCTCAGGCAATCCACTCACCTCAGCCTCCCAAGGCGCGGGATTACACGCTGAGCCACCGAGCCCGGCTAAGGGCTCCACTTTCTTAATTTCAAAAGTAAAGAACTTGAGCATAAAGTAAACATGAGTTATAAATCTGGAAAGAACCAAATAAAGATTGCCTGGACTAGGAAAGGAAGGAAACTAGGAGGGGGGCAATAATCAGGTACTAGTTAGAGTCTTTGACAATGGACCTGGCCTCCCACCAGCTCCCAGTACAGATGAGAAAACTCCTAGGTAACCTGGGGATTAAGAGAAGAGGACTACGTAACTCACCTGGCAGTTGAAGCCCAGATCAGAGCCAGCCTCGTAAAGTAGCTCCAGCCTGGTGGAAGCCATGGAGGAGAGTGACTGAGCAGCCTGACTGGCTGAGAGGCAATGAGGCAGCATCACGGTGTTCCTCAGGGTTCCAGAGTAGTGCAATAAAAAATGTTCCAGAAAAAGCCACCACTTCTTGGTACAGATAATGGGAGCTAGGTGAACCATGCCAGCACAGGTAGACAGCAACAACTGAGGCCTAGATGACATCCTCCAATCCCCTCCAAAAGCCACCTAGAACTTAGAGGAGCTTGAATCCAACCTTCCGTCCAAGCCCTGATATTCCAGGAGTCTATGATATGAAGGAAGTTGCTTCCCTTTCGATCCACTGAGGCTAGGAGCGCCTGCTTCTTACCCCATTGGAGGAGTGACTAGACCACACGTCATGCCCCTCCATAGCTGGTGGTGCCCATGTGCTTTATTAACATGAATATTTCTATCTCAGAGGAGATAAAGGATCTTATTGATCAGCTGGGTGAGGGAGGACGAAGTGTGCATGAACTGCAGAAATTAAAGAAAAAATTGGAGATGGAAAAGGAAGAACTCCAGGTGGCCCTGGAAGAAGCTGAATCTTCCCTGGAGGTAACCATGTGGCTATTACCCTGGAAGCTAGACCCTTGGCCAGGGACTGCACATCTTCTTGGCCAGAAAGACTGATGTTTATTTTACTGATAGGTTGAAGAGAGCAAGGTGATTCGAATTCAGTTAGAACTGGCTCAGGTTAAAGCTGACATCGACCGGAGAATCCATGAGAAAGAAGAGGAATTTGAAGCTACAAGGTATGAAGCTGGAGGGATGGGAGGCTGATTTTTAGGCGGCGTAATTGTCTGGAAACTGGGGTCTCTACTACCTATTAGCCACATGACCTTGGGTAATTTATGTGAACTTCCCTGAACTTTAGTTTCCTCATCTATTAAATTGAAATAATGACTGTACTTTACATTGATGTGGCACTCTCTGGTTTATGAACACTTTATATAGTAGAGTATTTTAGCCATATAGCTAATGATGCTGAGCATCTTTTATTTGCTTACTGGCCATTTGTACATCTTCTTTGGAGAAATGCCTTTTCTTTGCCCATTTAAAATATTGGGTTATTTGCCTTTTTTCTTTTTTTTTTTGAGTCAGAATCTCACTCTGTTGCCCAGTCTGGAGTGCAGTGGCACACTCCTGGCCACCATAGCCTCAACCTGCTGGGCTCCAGCAATCCTTTCGCCTCAGCCTTCCAAGTAGCTGGAACTACAGACGCACACCACCACGCCTGGCTAGTTTTTGTAATTATTATAGAGACGAGGTCTCACCAAGTTGCCCAGGCTGGTCTCGAACCCCAGGCTCAGGCAATCCTCTCGCTTCAGCCTCCCAAAGTGCTGGGATTACAGGCTAAACCACCACGCCTATTTATCTTTTTATTGTTGAGCTGTAAGAGTTCCTTATATATTCTGGGTACTAGAGCCTTATCAGATGTATGGTTTGCAAATATTTTCTTCCATTCTATCGGAAGTGTCCTTTGAAGCACAAAAGCTTATAATTTTGAAAAACTTCAATTTATATTATGTTTTTATTTTTGGCTGCTTCTGCTTCAGGGGTCATATCTAAAGACCCATTGCCTAAACAACCCAGTCACAAAGATTTTTGCCTATCTTTCCTTCTATGGGTTTTATAGTTTTCGCTCTTGCATTTAGGTCTTTTATCCACTTTGAGTTAAATTTTGCACATGGTGTGAGGTAAGGGTCCAACTTTATTCTTTTGCTTATGGGTATCCAGTTGTCCTAGCACCATTTGTTGAAAAGACTTTTTTCCCCATTGATTGGTCTTAGTACACTAGTTGAAAATGACTGGATCATAAATGTGAAGTATATATGCTTATCCTTATAATAAGACCATACCGTGTTGATTACTATAGTTTTATAATAAGCTATTAAGTTGGGAAGTGTGAGTCCTACAACTTTGTTCTTCTTTTTCAAGGTTATTGGTTATTCTGGGACCCTTGCATTTCCATATAAATACAAGGGCTAATCTGTGAATTTCTGCAAAGAATTTGCTGAAATTTTGTTAGGGATTGTGTTGAATCTGTAGATCAATTTGGGGATTATTGCCACCTTAACAATATTAAGTCTTCTAATCCACGAACACGTATGTCTTTCCATTTATTTAAATCTTTAATATTTTCAACATTTTATAGTTTTTGCTTTTATTTATTTTTAAAGTCAAAGTAAATCACTATTTTATTTGCTTTTTGAGAGTGTTATAATATCCTCTTTCATATCTGGAAACTGAATATATCTCAAGGTGCTATAAATCCTGCAACGTCCCTGCATGTGGGGGGCATTGAAGGATAAAGCTGAGGTGAATACAGCATGGAAAGGCAGATGATAGGATCTTTACATTTATTTGCCTCAATTCAACAAATGGGCTGGTCCAAAGATAGTGAGTTATCTCAACTGATTGTTCACAGTCAGTTACAGATCACAGATTTAATTCCTGTTCTAATCTTTCCCCCATTCTCATTACTGCACTTGACTAGTTTTAATAAATAAATATAAAAAATTTTTAAAAACCAAATGTTTATTGAACACCTCAATTACCTTGTTGGTCTTCTCCTATAGAAGGAGATTAATACAGCTTATAGGGGGGCTTTATGGAAATATTTGTTATGTTGATGACAAAATAATCATGACATATTAAACACAACCAATTAGTGACTGTTGTTTTGAAGAGAGATATAAACCTGACTTGTATGGCCATAGCTCACATGCTGTAATGAAAAAATCAGCGACTCTAGCACCTGGATTTGAATCATGACTCCATTGTGGTCCAAATGTGTGACCTTTGGCATGTTTTTCAGCATCTCAGAGCCTCAGTTTCCTTATAGGGCTGTTTTGCATGTTAAATGAGTTGAGATCACATAAGGCACATAGTAATACTCAGTAAATATGACCTTCCTTTACTTTCCCCAAAGCATGATATTCCCCTGCTTAAGCCCTTTAAGGGTTTGTTTAGTTTTGCAACATGGTGGCCATAACCATAATGATGCCGAGAGACCTTTATCTAGGGAAGTTTAGCACAGACTGAATAGCTGGCCTAATATGCCGAGGTCTTCTTTGCTTGGATTTATAGGAAGAACCACCAGCGGGCAATCGAGTCCTTGCAGGCCAGCCTGGAGGCAGAGGCCAAAGGCCGAGCAGAAGCACTCAGGCTCAAGAAGAAGATGGAGACAGATCTGAATGAGATGGAAATCCAGCTGGACCATGCCAACAAGAACAACAGTGAACTTGTGAAAACACTGAAAAGGCTGCAACAACAAATCAAGGTACCAATCTGGGCAGGGCGTGGTGGCTCACACCTGTAATCCCAGCACTTTGGGAGGCAGAGGCGAGTGGATTGTCTGAGCCCATGGGTTCAAGACCAGCCTGGGCAACTTGATGAGACCTTGTCTCTACAATAAATCAAAAAATTGGCCAGGCATGGTGGTGTGTGCCTGTAGCTCCAGCTACTTGGAAGGCTGAGGCAGAAGGATCACCTAAACCCAGCAGGTAGAGGCTGTGGTAGCTGTGAGCGTGCCACTGCACCCCAGCCTGGGCGACAGAAAAAAAAAAAAATAGTAGCAATCTGGGAGAAGGAGGAACTAATCACAAAGCAAGTCATCACTGGTTGAGCCTGAGGACTTACAGGAAGCTAAAGTTCATGGATGTCTTCAGCAAGGATAAAGGCGTGAGAATGAGAATGTAAAGTGGCTGGCAGTGGGAGCCAGCAGACTTGGGAACTGTATAAACAAAAAGCTCCAACTACCAAAGTCCAGAACCTGGACAACTGCAAAGAGGAAAGAAAGGTAGGAAACAGGAAGTTGGGCCTGTCTTGATGGTGAAAATCATTTTTTGACTTATCATCAACTATATGAGGCATAGAAAAACAAAGGCCATAACAAATACACATATACCCACCACTCACCTTAAGAAATAAATACAAAGAGAGCTGAAGTTCCCTTTATTGCCCTCCATCATCAGGCTGGTCTTTAAAGCATACATAGTTGGGCGCAGTGGCTCACGCCTATAATCCCAGCACTTTGGGAGGCTGAGGTGAGAGGGTTGCCTGAGCCTGCTGGTTCGAGACCAGCCTGGGCAACTTGGCGAGACCTCATCTCTACAATAAATAGAAAAATTAGCCAGGCGTGGTGGTGCATGCCTATAGTCCCAGCGACTTGGAAGGCTGAGGTGAAGAGCCCAGCAGATCGAGGCTGTGGTGACCGGGAGTGTGCCACTGCACTCCAGTCTGGGCGACAGAGTGAGACTCCCACTCAAAAAAAATAAATAAATAAAAAATAAGGCATACATAGTTGGATCCATGCATTCAATACTTGTTAACTGGAGATCTGTCCTATCCAGGCACTGTTTTGGGTGCCAGGGGTATAAGACTGGGTGCGATAGACAAACATCCCCGTAAGTAGACAAAAAGCAACAAATAAATAAAACTGTCATATTAAAAATGGCGATAAGTGCTGTGGAGAAATAAGAGGGCAGAGAAAGGGAGCCAGGGATTAGCCAGTGAGAGCATAATTGCCAAAGTTCATCTGGGAAGGCCTTCTTGAGAAGGTCTTGCTGGGAACACCAGGCACTCTGCCATCAGGAAAGCCTTGACCTCGTGTTGATCTCCTGTTAGACAAGTCCCGGGTCCTGGCCCAGCTGGGACTCGACCACACTGTGAACTCCTCGAGGGCAGATTTGTGCCTTACTCTCTTCCTCTCTGGCCTCCACCCCTGCCCCAGCTTCCTGCGGAGGCCAGTCCATAAAGGTCAGGGCACTCTCAAGCCTGGTCGGGTGCCAGGTTGTACTGGAGCCCAGCGTATGGGCTCAAGTTGGGTCCTTTTGCCCCCCAGGACCTGCAGGTTCAGATGGATGAGGATGCCCGCCAGCACGAGGAGCTGCGGGAGCAGTACAACCTGCAGGAGCGGCGCCTGAGCCTGCTGCAGACGGAGCTGGAGGAGGTGCGCTCGGCCCTGGAGGGCAGCGAACGCTCCCGCAAGCTGCTGGAGCAGGAGGTGGTGGAGATCACCGAGCGGCACAACGAGGTCAACATCCAGGTAGGACAGCAGCTCCTGGGTCAGGGTCACTCGGGCTGACGCTCTAGAGTGTGGCGTGCTGGGGCGAGGCCAGGACGGTGCCCAAACCTCATGGGCTCCCCTCAAAACTCAAAGGCAGGTAGTGTCCCCCACTCGATAAGCCCTCAGAACTCATCTGCAGAGCTTTTTGTAAAATTGCGGTTAAAAAAAAAATCATGACATAAAACGCATCTTAACAATTTTTAAGTGTGGAGTACAAGAGTGTTAATTATATGCACAATGAGATGCAAAGCTTTTAAAAGACAGATGCCTGGCCTCTCCACTGCAGATTTCTTTAGAAAACTGAACTTCCAGAAGATGCTGACGGTTTAACCAATTTTGAGAACCACCATTACCCCCAGTGTAGATGAGGATAGAATGTGGAACTGGAAGAGATCTGTATTATTCCACAGTCTGACATCCATTTTACAAATGAAAAACTGGCCCAAACAGTTGAGTGGGTCCTTACCTGCTGCCAGTGACATCACCAGTACAGCTCATGGTATAGTTCTTTCCTGGCATGGATAGATCCTTACTTCTTATCCCCTGTGAATTTACCAAAAGAATAAATGCGTATGAGACATCTGAGGATTATGGCCCTATCCTAGAGATAAGAAGACCAAAGCCCAGAGAGGTACGGAGTTTATCCATGTAGGTGAAAATACTGAGGCTTGAACCTGGGCACTTGAACTAGCTCTGAGTTCAGGATTGGTCCAGAGCTGCCACCTGCCTCAAGACTAAGTGACGTTATTCCTAGGCTACTACTGTGTCATGATTCGAGTTCTACTCTAAAACTCAGAGAAGAATGTAGTGGAGACACCCTCACTCTGTGCAAAGGGGCCAGGACCATTCCCTGTTGGGGTCTGACAGGCATGTCTAGGAGCATCTTCCCTGGAGGCAAGAAGGGTTGTGCAGACTTCTGACAATGTCTTTGTTTCCCTTCCAGAACCAAAGCCTCCTTGTGGTCAAGCGCAAGCTGGAATCAGATGTCCAGCGTATCTCCAATGAGCATGAGGAACTCATCAGTGAGTTCCGCTCGGCCGACGAGCGGGCCAAGAAGGCCATGACGGATGTAAGTGCGTGTGCCACCTGCTGCTGTGGGCAGGGCCTGGGCACCTGCTGAGGACCAGGAGATGTCAGCAGGAAGGCTACCTCCCCCGCTTGTGAGTCACTGTGGACCCACTCATGGTGCCCTGCCAGAGGAGATATGGTTCTGCTCTGGAGGAGTCCAAGTCCTTTTTCTTTTTCTTTTTCTTTTTTTTGAGTTGGAGTCTCACTCTGTCTCCCAGACTGGAGTGCAGTGGCCGCTCCTGGCCAGCCTCAACCTGCTGAGCTCCGGCGATCCTTCTGCCTCAGCCTTCCAGGTAGCTGGAACTACAGGCGCGTGCTACCACGCCCAGCTAATATTTTTTTTTTAATTTATTGTAGAGGTGAGGTCTCACCAAAGTTGCCCAGGTGGGTCTCGAACCCATGGGCTCAAGCAATCCACTCACCTCAGCCTCCCAAAGCACGGGATTACAGGCTGAGCCACCAAGCCCGACTCCAAGTCTTTTCTAAAAACCCAAACACATGAACGTAAGGAAGAATTATAACTTATCCATGATCATGTGAAAGATGACAGCATGGGGCTAAGGGATTCACATCAAAGGAGCCATCAAAGTGGGTTCATCTGGGCAGGATTTTTGGCAATGAGAAGCATTAAAACTGCTTTGAGGGGATAGTTAGTAAAAGGAAGCCTGCCTCTCCCTCACCATTTGGGGGCACACGGGAGCATGGGGCACCCCCCCCCCCAACAAACCCTAGCGTGTCGGCGAGGATCCTCTTGTCAACCACTTGGCTTCCCAGACACGGTGAGACAGTGAGACAACATTCTGCCTTCCTCTTATTACTCACTTAAAGAAAACAAACCTTAGTCTTTTTACTCCATGAAAATATCAGAGCTGGAAGGGCCCGGGAGGTTCTGTCACCTTCTCTGACCCCCTCAGTTCCCAGAGGAGGGAGCCTGAGACTCAGGACAAAGTGTCTGATGGTCCTTCATCCCTCAGAGGTGCTACTAGGCTGGGTAGCACTCGGCTCCAACTCCTGCTCTTCGCTCCACCCACAGGCTGCCCGCATGGCCGAAGAACTCCGGCAAGAGCAGGACCACTGCATGCACCTGGAGAAAATCAAGAAGAACTATGAGGTCACCATCAAAGACCTGCAGGCCAAGATGGAGGAAGCCGAGCAGTTGGCTCTCAAAGGAGGGAAGCGCACGATTATGAAGCTAGAAGCCAAGGTGAGGACAGTGCGGAGCTCAGCTGGAGAGAGGAAAGGGGGGTCTGGCGGGAGGAAGTGGGGGATGTTGGGGTGGGGAAGGGGTGCCTGTCTTTTACCAAAAACATGCCATGAGGAATCGGGTTATGCAAGTCCTAAGAAAGAAAAGGAAATTGAGACAAGAAGCTTTAACTTATTTATCTAGAGTTCTCCTTTCCTTCTTCACTTCCTGTAACTTTCCTCCCCAGAATGTCCTTAGCTTCCAAGCAGAGCAATATTCCTTCTCTCTCTTTTTCCAACGTTCTCCCTCCCTCTTATTACTCACTTAAAGAAAACAAACCCTAGTCTTTACTCCATGAAAATAACAGAGCTGGAAGGGCCCAGGAGGTTCCATCACCTCGTCTGACCCCCCTCAGTTCCCAGAGGAGGGAACCTGAGACTCAGGAGAAAGTGTCTGATGGTCACAGCACGACCCATTAAAGGCAGAGCCTGCCGGACTCTGCTGTCCCAGGCTCATCCCTCTGCCACTGAGCAGGAGGTAGTCACTGTAGCCACGATGCCCCGATCCGAAGCCACTGAGCTCTGAAGTTCCAAAGCACGTGTTCCCTCAGCTGTGTTCCTCTCTTGTCCCCTCAGATCAAGGAACTAGAGACAGAACTGGACGGGGAGCAGAAACAGCACGTGGAGACGGTCAAGACACTGCGTAAGAACGAGCGCCGCCTCAAAGAGCTGGTCTTCCAGACAGAGGAGGACCACAAGACCAACCAGCGCATGCAGGAGCTGGTGGAGAAGCTGCAGAATAAGCTGAAGGTCTACAAGCGGCAGATCGAAGAGGCGGTGAGTGCTCCCTGTGCCTCCCTGCTCCTCCCTAACGCTTGCTTCCCAGGTCAGGTCACCATCCTTGACTGGAATTAACCAAGGGAAGAAAGCAAGTATTGGTCTCATGATGACTTCATGCCCCAGGCACCTCATCCTCAGCATCGTGTGAGAAAGGGACTAGACACTACACACTGGAGATAAGAACTTGTAAAAAATGGGCCAGGCACGATGGCTCATGTCAGTAATTCCAGCACTTTGGGAGGCCGAGGTGGGAGGACTGCTTGAGCCCAGGAGTTTGAGACCAGCCTGGGCAACATAGTTTGACTTAGCCTCTGCCAAAAAAAAAAAAGGAAAACATTAGCCAGGTGTGGTGATGTGCACTTGTAGTCCCAGCTACTCCAGAGACTGGGTTGAAAGGACTGCTTGAGCCCAGGAGGTCAATGCTACGGTGAGCCGTGACTGTGCAACTACACTCCAGCCTGGGCAACAGAGTGAGACAACAACAACAACAACAACAAAAGAACGTGTAAAAAATGAAAATACCAGTGTAACCACTGCAGGTGTGACCTAAGCCCAGGGAAAGTCCTGCTGCCTTTCTCCTCCTTTCAATGACAATCGAGGCCCCTGGCAATAATCACCTCTTCCTCCCTCATTTGATCCTCTGATGCTAAGGCAGAAAGGCTGAGAGTCTATTTCACAAGCAAGGAAACAGACCCAGAGTAGAATGTTTATGATAGTAAAAGTCAGAGCCAAAGTCAAATGGCTAGCAAAGTTTTTCAAGTCTCAACCGCATCGCACATTCGACATACTCCCCCGTCCAGGAAATACATAGTAACTCTGCCATCAGGCTGCCAGTTCTGAGGCCACCCCATCGAATCTATCAGCCACCCACGCACCCAACACTCTTCCCAAAGGCTTGATAAAGGCCAAATGGATAGTAGATATAATTCTAACCAAGAAAATACGCTTCTAACCAAAATGACTGCAACCCTATTGGGAAGACCCAGGAGACTGAACATGTGTGGTAGGAGCAGGGAAAAGTGCTGAGGGCAGTTGTTCCCGGTGAGTTGGAGGGTATTCCTCCTCCAAGACGGCTCCTTTGTAGCAAGCCTTACAGAAGAACTGGACTCTTTGACATCTGTGTAGAACTGATCAAAACGTACATTTAACCAGAGCCAGCCAGATTTATGCCCCGTTTCCTGCCATGCCTTTGTTACAGGAGGAGCAGGCCAACCAGACCCTGGCTCGGTACAGGAAGACAGTGCACGAGCTAGATGATGCTGAGGAGCGGGCCGGCATGGCGGAGACCGCTCTGAACAAGCTGCGCACCAGGCACCGCGTGGCTGGCAAGGGCATCACCTCCGTGGAGATCATCCAGGTGTCCAAGACAGGCTCCTCCAAAACGCTCTCTGAGGAGTGAGGATTTCCTCCACGTCCTAGGCCACAGCCGGTAGGTGTGGACTCCACTCCTTGAAGCTTGAAGCTCACATTCCTGTACTGGCTTTGCTCCTGGTAGCAACTGTGCTGCGTGGCAGTGTTCCCTCTGCTCCCAGCTCCAGTCTTTGTCACACCCAATCTCGTGCCACAGGAACCCCAAAGCTTCCCTTCCGCTTTAGCTGTGATACCCTCTCTGTGGATTCTCACAGCCCTGGGGTGGGGTGTTGTCCACCTGTGTCACAGGTGCTGGTAAGCCTGATGGAAATGGAAGGCACTTGACACTCAACCTGGAACCTGGCTGCTAAGTACACACACGTTTTCACTGGAGAACCACAGGAAAGTCCACAAGCTTAGGGCAATATGTGTCCATCTTTCACATCCCCCACGATATCATTCATTCTTCCCTTGGGATTTCATCAGTGCTGGTTACATTTAGGTTTCTAACACTCAGGAAATAATCATCATCACAGCTACCACTTCTTAAGTATTGAGTACAGATAGGATTTTAGGGAGACAATTTAAAAGAGTTCTTTTGCCAGGCATGATGGCTCACGCCTGTAATGCCAGCACTTTGGGAGGCAGAGGCAAGGGGACTACCTGAATCCAAGGACTTGAGATCAGCCTGGGCAACTTGGTGAGACCTCATCTTTACAATAAATCAAAAAATTAGCCAGGCATGGTGGTGCACGTCTGCAGTTTCAGCTACTTGAAAGGCTGAGGCAGAAGAATTGGCTGAGCCCAGCAAGTCAAGGCTGCAGTGGCTGTGAGCATGCCAATATACTCCAGCCTGGGTGACAGAGTGAGACTCCAACTCAAAAATAAATTAGTCCTTTCTTATTTCCTTAAATTCAAAGGCGATCAAGGAAAAAATATTGGAACAAATATATAAAGGTAAAAACATCAGTTTTTTAAATGCTATAGTTCTAGATTGAAGATGTGTCTTTAAAGTGTGTCCGTTCATCCTTTGCCTCAGAATTAAAGATACCTGCAGAATTGAACAAATGCAGGCATGTTCCCTGGAGAGGGGCCACCTCTCCAAGGAGAGGAATGACCAGAACTCATCATTCCTGCAAGTAGTTCTAAAAGGAGAGACCAGATGGGGCTCATCCCTGCCTTCCTGGCTCCAGAATAAATCGCTGGAAGAGAGAAGCAAGGGAAAGGGCAGGAAAGAGAAAAAGAACATGATTCTAGAGCAGTGGTTCCCAAAACGTGGTCCCCTGGACCAGCAACTTCGGTGTCACATGGGATGTGGTTAGCAGGACCTATTTTTAAGCCTGACTCCAGACTTACTGCATGGGCAGCTCTGGGGGTGGGCCCAGCCTCTGTGGTTTAGCCCTCCAGGTGACTCAGATGTGTGACTGGGTTTGAGAACCACCCAGAAACATGGAGCTAGGGAATGGAGGTGTCTCCTACGTCTTCAAGATCCAGGAGCATGGCAAATGCTTTTCCCTGTTCTGTTTATCCTAGGAGGTGGGTGTAAATGTCCCCATTTGCCAGATGAAGAAAATGAGCTCAGGCAACCAGTGACGTGCCCATGCTATGGAAAGTCAAGTTGTCTTTTATTTGAATTGTTGTGGAGACTGATGCAGTGCCCTCTGTTTGAGATCAACCAGAGCAGCTAAAAATCAAGAATTTGGTTCAGTTTGGGGGGTGGAGGTGAGGGTGGGACTGTAGCTTTAGCACCAACCTTCATGGATTCTGAGGAGTATTTCTAGCCTCGTGTTCAAACGTTTGGTTGAAACAGCCCTTGGTGAGGGTAAGGTTCTCTGCCAAGTTATGACTCTCTCTCTCTCTCAGCAATGGCGGTCAGTTTGGGTTTTAGCCAAAAGCAATAACCCTATTGACTTCTGAAGTCAAGTTGAGTCTTATCTTACCATTTGCTTAGGGAGAAAACAGAAAATGGAACACAGAACCTTTTTCTTAATTCTCTAACCCTGAAATAATGGTTAGCTCAGGAAGTTAAAGAAATCAGAGGCTTGCCTCTGGATGAGTTCTACGAGTAATGTGCAACCATCTCTTTTCACAGCAAAAACCTGAAAGGGATCCCTCCCATTGAGCTCTCACCTTAGGCGGATGTTACTCACTAGGGCTTCCTGCATGCCCAGACTGAGTAGGTGGTTCAGCTTCTTCCACCTGCTAAGTCTTAGCCTCCAGGTGTTTAAAAGACACCTTTTATTTTATTTTATTTTATTTTTTTTTGAGTTGGAGTCTCACTCTGTCACCCAGACTGGAGTGCAGTGGCCGCTCCCGGCCACCGCAGCCTCGACCTGCTGGGCTCCGGCGATCCTTCCGCCTCAGCCTTCCGAGTAGCCAGAATTACAGGCGTGCGCTACCACGCCCGGCTGATTTTTTTCATTTATTGTAGAGATGAGGTCTCGCCAAGTTGCCCAGGCGGGTCTCGAACCCG
>CAUYQG010035258.1:0-10352 GCA_963574415.1 Tarsius wallacei | reverse complement strand
GGTCTTGCCAAGTTTCCTGGGCTGATCTTGATCCCCTGAGCTCAGGCAATTCCCTCACCTCGACCTCCCAAAGTGCTGGGATTACAGACTTGAGCCACCGTGCCCAACCTTTTTTTACATTTTTTTTTTTTTTTTTTTTGAGTTGGAGTCTCACTCTGTCACCCAGACTGGAGTGCAGTGTGGGCCTCGACCTGCTGGGCTCCGGCGATCCTTCCGCCTCAGCCTTCCAAGTAGCTGGAACTTCAGGCGCGCGCTACCACGCCTGGCTAATTTTTTGATTTCTTGTAGAGATGAGGTCTCGCTTGCCCAGGCGGGTCTCGAACCTGCGGGCTCAGGCAGTCCACTCACCTCAGCCTCCCAAAGGCGCGGGATTACAGGCTGAGCCACCGAGCCCGGCTTTTTACATTTTTAAAGACAGAAAAGTTTGTCCTTAGACTATATCAGAATCACTGAAATGGTCTTTCCATTGGAATCACATATCTCTGTTTAATTTTCTGACTTTACATAATGATGTTTATATTGAGTGTAGTAGATTCATTCCTGTTTTGTAATATGACTCAGCAAACTTGTATACATTAGAATACATTATTAATTTAAAGATTTACTGTGTGGTTATAAAAGACTAGGTAAGTTAGTGTGTGTATGTATGTGTATACCCACATACATATAAAGAAAAAAATATTAATTTTCATATGACAGATTTCTTTTTTTACTGGACTCGTCATTCAACCAGCAACTGTTTTATATCTGACACTATCTAAACCATTGGTCACAACAAGATGAATAAGAAATCCTTTCTGCCTTTGTGAGGGTCCTAGTGTAAGAGAGAAGACAGTATCTCAGTTCACTCTAGTGCGTATGGCAGTAAGTCCTGTGGTATACAGTTGTGTATGAGCTGCATGGGCAGTTAGAACTGAGAGTTCAGGAAATGAGAAAAGTGAGCAGAGAAACAGACTATTCAAAGGCAGAGAGGTAGGAAAGAATATTGTTTATTTGGAGAAGGGCATGAAGTAACTTGTGACTTAGGTTCTTGTGCACAGAGTGGGTAAGAAAGAGAAAATTTTAAATTATGGAGGGCGTGGAAATGGAATTCTGGCTTAGGGTCAGATTGTCTAAGTCTTCATATATATGTTAAGATGTCTGGACTTTCTATAATTTTCAAGGCATATTCTTCATTTTCTTTTTTTTGAGTTGGAGTCTTACTCTGTTGCCCAGGCTGGAGTGCAGTGGCAAGCTCACGGCTACCGCAGCCTCAACCTGCTGGGCTTAGGCGATCCTTCTGCCTCAACCTTCCAAGTAGCCAGAACTAGAGATGCACGCCACCACGCCTGGCTAGTTTTTGTGATTTATTGTAGAGACGAGGACTCGCCAAGTTGCCCAGGCTGGTTTCGAACCCCTGGGCTCAGGCAATCCTTTCGCCTCGGCCTCCCAAAGTGCTGGGATTACAGTCTAAGCCACTGTGCCTGGCCTAAATTGTATATTTATTATTTCTTTTCTTTTCTTTTTTTTTGAGATTGAGGTCTCACCAAGTTGCCCAGGCTGGTCTCGAACTCTTGGGCTCAGGCAATCCTCTCACCTCTACCTCCTGAAGTGCTGGGATTACAGGCGTGAGCCACGACGCCTGGCTACTCTTCATTTTCAAAAGGGAAAATAATGTTATTGGGTTTGCTGCTTAGGAAAGTAATTTTGGCCACAATGTAGTACAGACTTGATGGTGGCTAGAGCTGGGGTAGAATCCCGGTTATGAGGCTGTTTCAGTGGTCAAAGTAAAAGCAAGGAATGTGAACTGGAATGGAGAGTGAAAGAAATACATGCAAGGAATATTTTAACAATCATAATTAATATTTGATGAATGCTTGTGTGGGTTGAAGACAAAAGGAATAGAGTATAAT
Organism: Tarsius wallacei; assembly: GCA_963574415.1. Classification (NCBI taxonomy): domain Eukaryota; kingdom Metazoa; phylum Chordata; class Mammalia; order Primates; family Tarsiidae; genus Tarsius; species Tarsius wallacei. The sequence goes on along the minus strand of CAUYQG010035258.1, from coordinate 8,460 downwards.
TTGACTCAAGGGGCTGGAACATTGGTGCTATCTCTAAGATTGAAAATATATGAGGAGGAAGAAGAAAACCTATTATAGAGAAACATATAGCAGTGTCTGTAAGCTTATCTCTTTGGACATGCTAAAGGCCAGTACAAGTAAGATTCCAAGCTCAGGAGAAATGAAGGGACCCAGGAGAGTAGGTGGCAGGGTATATATGCGTAGGTAGTGTTTTTTTTTTCCAGCTGTCATCACATATTGGAAGTATTTTGCCGATGAATAATGCTCTGTAATTGTTGACTGAATGGATGCCTTTGAGGGAATGATAGTTTGCTGTTTGTTTCTAAAGGAAATCATGTCAAGTGAGAAGAAAAGAACTGGTAGCATTCATGGGGAACATTACAGTTAGGGCCAGTGGGAAAAGAGGTTAAAAATGGACTGAAAAGGCTTTCTTTTTCCTTTTGCTGTTTTTTTTTAGAGTCTCCCACACTGGAGTGCAGTGGCATGCTCATGACCACTGCTGCCTTGACCTGCTGGGCTCAGGCGATCCTTCTGCCTCAGCCTTCCAAGTAGCTGGAACTACAGGCATACGCAATCATGCCTGGCTAATTGTTTGCTTTATTGTAGAGACGAGGTCTCCCCAAGTTGCCCAGGCTGGTCTTGAACCCGCGGGCTCAGGCAATTCTCTCACCTCGGCCTCCCAAAGTGCTGGGATTATAGGCATGGCCACCATGCCTGGCCATGTGTTTGTTTTTAAATTAGAATTCTTGTTGGGCGCGGTGGCCCAGGATTGCCTGAGCCCATGGATTTGAGACCAACCTGGGCAACTTGGCGAGACCTCTCTCTACAATAAATCAAAAAATTATCTGGGCGTAGTAGCGTGCACCTGTAGTTCCAGCTACTTGGAAGGCTGAGGCAGAAGGATCACTGGAGCCCAGCAGGTCGAGGCTGTGGTGACTGTGAACCCAGCCTGGGTGACAGAGTGAGACTCCAATCAACCAATCAGTCAATCACTCATGGGAAAGAATTATAATAAATAAGTTAAGGCTGGGCATGGTGGCTCATGTCTATGATCCCAGCACTTTGGGAGGCCACGGTGGGAGGATCCCTTTAGCGAAGAAGTCTAAGACCAGCCTAGACAACAAACACAGTGAGACCTGGTCTCTACAAAAAAATTAAAAAATTAGCTGGGTGTGGTGGTGTGTGCCTGTAGTCTCAGGAGGCTGAGGCATAAGGATCACCTGAGCCCAGGAGATTGAGGGTGCGGTAAGCTGTGATTGTGCCACTGCATTCTAGCCTGGGCCACAAAGTGAGACCATGACTCAAAAATAATAATAATGATAATAACAATAATAAAAAAATTAAGGCCACTGTTTTCTAATATTTCATTTAGTTTTCAGTATATATCAAATTTTAGCTTCCCTGAGCGATCACTATAACTTCACAAGCTTTAAAAATTTTTTGTTATATTTTCCCATGAATTCTAAGTCAAAGTATGACTAACTTATGAAAGCAGTCAACTCTGCTTTCATTAAATCGGTTTTTAGGGTTTATAATGAGATGTTCATTATAGGTACCAATTGTATCCTCTTCTTTGCTTAACTTTCTACACGTTTCTTTGTCTTTATATCCTGAGGCATATTGATAAAAGACTGATGGCAGGTAGACAACAGATATATGGTAAACCAGAGTAGATAATTGAAAGTCAACTGCATTTGGCTTGGTTTAAAATTTATTGAGTTGAAAAACAATTTGCGGTAGTCCGATTGGGCATTTTTAAGGCAGAGACATTTTTACCTTGGTAGCAATTTGATTCTACTTTTCCAATTGCTTTTATTGCCCACAAAGTTTGCTCAGTGTAACAGGTAAGACAGATACATTCAGAGAAGGGATTTAAAAAGAGAATCGATACTCATTTCGTAAATACCCTCAAGTTGTACTTTATCAATATGTTAGGTATTAGGTATTATACATTATAAGAAATGAATCATATTCTGTTGGTGAAAAATACTGAATGCACAAACTAAAGAATACTTTCAAATCTTAAAATTATAAAAGAAAATAAAATGCTGCATAGGGTTTTCCTGCTTTTCAGTTTTCATGTTAAAAAATTTGAAGCCCTTTGTGAAACTGTGATGGCAGTTAAATTAGTCATTTTAGCTGGGCACAAAGATCAACTTATGTCCTCTACAAGTAAGGCAAGAAGAAACTTACTTTGTATAGAGTGATTCAAAATTTTATGGCAAAGAAATAGTACAAAATTAATTGCAGAGGTAAATTAATTTCTTGGGAGAGAAAATGACATTTCTTGCTTTTGCATTTTTTTAAAGTATTCTTTAATTCTAAATATAAAACCTATTAGAAAACATATCCACTCTGGTTTAATTGTGAATTCTATTAGGTATTAGAATTCTATTAGTTTTGAATCCAAGAAATTAAAGAAAACCTACTTTAAATGTATCAAAATAATTGAGTGTCTCTTAATTATAGCAATAATAATAACTGCATATACCACGTGCCTGGCACATTGCTAAACACTTTAGGTATTTATCTCATTTTAATTCTCCCAAATAACCTGATGAGATGGGCAGCAATATTGCCATTTTTTGCAATGGGAACCCATGTCCCAAGGTCACATAGCTAATAAGTAGCAGAATCAGAATTTGAACCTAGGTCTATCCAGTTTTGAAACTCAGACCTTAAATTCATTATGTGGTACGATTACATTAAGACTTGCTGGGACATCCTAGCAGCTTAGTTAGTTGCTTAGAATTCATAGTTGTTTTACAAATCATTTTACCCTAATGTATTTTTGTTGTTGTTGTTGTTTTGAATTGGAGTCTCACTTTGTTGCCCAGACTGGAGTGCAGTGGCCGCTCCCGGCCACCGCAGCCTCGACCTGCTGGGCTCAGGCAATCCTTCCGCCTCAGTCTTCCAAGTAGCTGGAACTACAGGCACGCACTACCACGCCCAGCTAATTTTTTGATTTATTGTAGAGATGAGGTCTCGCCAAGTTGCCCAGGTGGGTCTCGAACCCGCGGGCTCAGGCAATTCACTCACCTCGGCCTCCCAAAGCACGGGATTACAGGCTGAGCCACTGAGCCCGGCTACCCTAATATATTTTTAACATAGTTATTTTTTGTGATCCTGAGCACCTTTGTTTCCAGGATGATTTTAAGGTAATAGACCAGAAAGTAATTACTTAGTGAAGGTTTACATGTGCCATTGCATGTATAAGCCAATTTATGATAATTAAGGAATAGAAATTTATTTTAAAGGACAAAATAAGACTTTTTATATAAAACAGGTCCCAAATCACTGAACTATATTGAAGCGTTGTTAAAAAATTCAGCTTTCAAGAACATTAGAATAATTAATGCTTCTCCTAAAATACCTAGAAGTGACAGCCACTGGATAAGAACATAGAGTGGACTTATCAGGACTTTAGCAAGAGATTTCATAGATTTTGAATAGTTTACGTTTGTTCTGTTCTAGTGTGCTTGTGTATTTCAAATAAAAATAATAATAAATAGATCCATTATATGTATCTCTTTGTTAGGTCTAGGAGAGATTAATTTCTAATCTAGAGTTTATGAATTTACCCTGGTTGTTATGCTTTTGAATTTATTCAAGTTTTCTTGGATTCTAATTTTTTTGCTGTCTTTCCAACTCACTGTATCACCTGCCGACTTAGACTGTCTTACTGTTTTAAAGGTGTGTTGGTTGGAAAATAGTGAACTGTGTCAAAAGTCTTTATTTGTCATAACTGTTTCATCCTTTTGGTTTCCCTCCTTTACGTAGATTTCTATGGGAAGCCGCTGCCACCCCTGGCTGTGCAACAGAGACCTAACAGTGATGCTAACGGTACACCCTCCTAGCCAGTTCGTGTGGATGAGCTGTCTTAATACCAGCAAGGTGAACTGGGATGCTGTTTCTCAACAGAAAAGAAAGCCTGAACATTGATGCTTGGGGCGAGATAACCATAGCGATTTCAGTGAGGTGGTCAATAGTCAAGGACCTGACCTGATAATTACTTATCCATGCTCTTTGTGGTTAAAAAAGAAAGACAGCAAAATGACCAGGATATGGGATGGAATTTTGCACTAAGCACGATTAGTGTTGACTCTAGTTTATACATCCCCACTCAGGGGCATATTCCTCAAGGAAAATCTCTTCCGAAAAAGGGCCAATGGACTCTGCACCCTTTCTTTACTATTTGTTTACTTGTCTGTATTTCTATATATGAAACATTTTTAATAAAATATATGCACATGGAAGGGGAACTTCTGGGCATTTATAACCTAAATTTGTAACTATTTTTATATTTTTCTAAAACTTTAAAAATTTTAATTATTATGATACTGCATTTGTGTACTTTTCTATAGATGCTTTTTAAAAATTGTGTCTGGAAAATAGAGTTGATTACTTGATAGACAAGAACTATACAAACAGGATATATTTATATGGCTTGAAGTATGTTTTGTAATAGCATTGTTCTTGAAGTGTACATCCAAACTTGACCAAATTTAAAAAGAATACCTTTTTAAAACAATAGATTCTCAGATCTTTATTCTACCAAATTATGTGATTTGAAAGCAGTGGTGATGATCTCAATAGATTAAAGTGACTAGAAGTTTCTTCTGTTTCTAAATGCCTTTAAAATTAATCAAAATATGTCCCATGAGATATTATTATAAGTCTCAGTAAACCGGTTTTCAAGGTCAGCACTTTCAGAGATCAGGGTGTGAGTTCCCCATTTCCTTGGAAGCTGCAGTGACTCTTGGATTATTCTCATTCTTTCAAACCTTGATCTTAAAGGCAAAAAGCCTGAAAAAGCTACTGCAGTTCCCAAGGCTTGTGCTTTACAACTGAGAAATAGCTTTGGTAGTAAAGCAATAAGAGTACAATGTTGGTTCAAAATTACTTTTAGAAAGAAATAATTCCAAAATAATTTCTCAATTTGAAATGACAGCACTTCTCTTGGATTTAAGAATGGCATCCATAGGAATCTCTAGTCTTCTGGCATTTAGACAAATTTTAGGTGTATATTTTGAGTCATAGATTCATAAAATTGCATTTCATTGAAAACATACCTTTAACCCCTCATCAACAAGGGTACCTGAACGATGCATATTTGTATACCTAACGCTTAACTGTACCCCACAATTTTAAAATAAAAAATATGTTTAGAAAGAAAGAAAGAAAGAAAGAAAAAAACTTATCTTTATATCCAGGTGAAAATACTATAAAGATGATGATTTTCAGGCCGGGCTCGGTGGCTCAGCCTGTAATCCCAGCACTTTGGGAGGCCGAGGCGAGTGGATTGCCTGGGCTCATGGATTCTAGACCAGCCCAGGCAACTTGGCAAGACCTCCTTTCTACAACAAATTTTTAAAAAATTAGCCGGGCGTGGTAGCGCACTCCTGTAGTTCAGACTACTTGGAAGGCTAAGGTGGAAGGATCGATGAAGCCCAGCAGGTCGACACTGGGGTGACCGTGAGTGTGCCACTGTACTTCAGTCTGGGTGACAGAGTGAGACTCCAACTCAAAAAATAAAAAAGGGAATGATTTTCGTATCATATTGTAAAGATTGGTGCTTTTGATAGCTTGTACTGACGGCAGACATATACTTGTATGTGGTAATAGAGTTAATAAATATGTTTAATGAAGTCTAATAGCATTATTTACTTTTAACATTTTACTTCAGAGCACCACATTTCATTCATATTTTTTAACTCACTGAACTTTTATTAACAGGTCACTTATTTCTCTAGTCAGCATCGTTTTGTTTCTGTTTGTACGTGGGACCTACCTACCACTGAGTGAGTAAAAAGCACTGGACTTCAGATATAAAATTTAAAACAACCTATTTAACTGGCAGCTGAAGCGTGATGCACAGCAACACAGGAAGACAGGCTGTCAATTTTGAAATGGAGTTTAGAGGGGGTATTTCACAACTCTCTCCTTTTGTGACATTTAATGTATTCGATTTTAATACTAAACTCATACTTTTGCCATCTTTTTAACATTTATCAGGTTTTGGAGTGTAAATGTTCTTAAAATTTTTATTCCCTATCAATGTTTAGTGTAATTACTATTTAATAAAAAATGATTTTGATATTAAATGTTATAAAATAGAATTGGTGTTTTATATAGCTCTCTCAAAATATTAATTTGTACTCTTAAAGCACTCTAAAATACTTTAACAGATATTTTGTAAATCCAGGTGGATTTTAACAGTTAAATGCCTATTTTGTTATATGCTACGTTTTTATTCTTAATCATCATGAATTATGACATATTCACACAATAAAATTAATTTATATCAGTAGCCTGTTTATCTTGTCATTTGGTAGATTTAAATGATTTTCCTTGGATAATAAAAAATAGGTAAGGATTTTTAAATATGTTCATGGAAAATAATTTATATCAGTAGATTAAAATAATAGACAAGAAATTAAAATAAAACTTTTTGTTATTTTACATGAAAAACTCTTCTCTGCAAATTTTTATATATGTGGGAAAAAATGTGATTTTAAATGTGACTAAAAATAACATTTCACAGTATGATTCTAGATGATTTGACGTCTGTCTTTTGTTGAAGCTACTGGTCAATAGATATAATTTTATTTATTTAAAAGATAATTCCATATGCCTTTATGTGTAAAATACATATGGATATGCTATATATACACTATTGTACATAATTGATGTCAAGTATAAAACTATGCATAAAACAACACTAGAAAGAAATGTTGCAAAGTGTTAATAGTAAATTTTTTAGAGTTACTGCTTATATATTGTTCTTGAAATTTCAAATTATTTTTGTAGTTTGATTTTGTTTCATAGTGGGAGAAGCAAATTTATAATTTTGCATAAATTAAGTACCATGTTTTCTGCAAGTTTAAAATTAAATGCTCTTTTAAATGCCAAATGAAGGACTAGATTTCCCTTAACATGAAAACTTGTGAACAGCCTGGAGTAGTTCGCCTATAAAATACATCATTATATTTGCAGCTGATCTTTTACTACATGTTTTCTTTTTTTCTTTTTTTTTTTTTGAGTTGGAGTCTCACTCTGTCGCACAGGCTGGAGTGCAGTGACACACTCACTGCCACCACAGCATCAACCTGCTGGGCTCAGGCAATCCTTTCACCTCAGCCTTCCAAGTAGCTGGAACTACAGGCACATGCTACCATGCCTGGCTAATTTTTTTTTAATTTCTTTTAGAGATGTGTCTTTCCAAGTTGCCCAGGCTGATCATGAACCCCTAGACTCAGGCAATCCTCTCACCTCGGCCTCCCAAAGTGCTGGGATTACAGACTTGAACCACCGCACCCAGCCACACCACGTTTTCTTGCTGTGACAATATTTGGATTTGATACTCAGTTTGAAGTGCTGTGCTATTCAGTTACTCAGTTTCTTCCATTCCAGTTAAAAAAATAGAATGCTTCTAGGTAGAAAAGCTTTTCTTTCTTTCTTTCTTTCTTTTTTTTTTTTTTTTGAGTGGAAGTCTCACTCTGTCACCAAGGCTAGAGAGCATGGTACAAACCTTCTGCCTCAGCCTTCTAAGTAGGTGGCACTACAGGCATGTGCCACCACGCCAGGCTAATTTTTTGATTTATCGTAGAGATGCGATCTCACCAAGTTGCCCAGGCTGGTCTTGAACCCGTAGGCTCAGGCCTCTCACCTCAGCCTCCCAAAGTGCTGGAATTATAGGTGTGAGCCGCCATGCCCAGCCAGAAGAGCTTTTTTTCTTAAAAACAAAAAAAAAAGTTTTAGCCAGGCTCGGTGGCTCAGCCTGTAATCCCGCGCCTTGGGAGGCTGAGGCGAGTGGATTGCCTGAGCCCGCGGATTCGAGACCCGCCCGGGCAACTTGGCGAGACCTCATCTCTACAATAAATCAAAAAAATCAGCCGGGTGTGGTAGCGCGCCTGTAGTTCCAGCTACTTGGAAGGCTGAGGCGGTAGGATCGCTGGAGCCCAGCAGGTCGAGGCTGCGGTGGCCTGGAGCAGCCACTGCACTCCAGTCTGGGCGACAGTGAGACTCCAACTCAAAAAAAAAGCTTTAATTTTAAATATGTGGGGTACAATTCAAGGTTAGGTATACAAAAATGTTCATTATGCAGGTACCCTTGTTGATGAGGTGTGTCCGCCCCCTTTAGTTTCTACTACTGCCAATCCCTTTCTTATAGTGTTATGATAGTTGTTCAAAGTCTGCTTATGAGTGAGAACATGTGATACTCGGTTCTTTGTTTCTGTGATAGATCACTCAGTATTATAGCCTCTAAGTCCATCCAAGTTGTTGTGAAGTTCATAATTTTGTCTTTCTTTATGGCTGTGTAATATCCCATTGTGTGTATGTACCACATTTTTAAAATCCAGTACTCCTTTGTTGGGCAGCACGCTTGGTTCCATGTTTTTGCTATTGTGAATAATGCTGCAATAAACATGCATATGCAGGTATCTTTTTCATAGAGTG
>CAUYQG010035256.1:0-24789 GCA_963574415.1 Tarsius wallacei | reverse complement strand
TAAAAGATCAATGCTGCTAAATACGTAGAAACCAGTTCCAAAGCTGAACCAAATTCTTTAAGTCCTCATAACAACTTCATAATCCAACCCCCTCATTACAGATACTCCTGACTGAACATCTCTTTTCTCATTGTCCCTCAGAAGGACACTGCACCCTCTGTATGTAAGTTCCCCTAATAAATGCTTTGGACTGATCACTCTGGCCTTTAGTGCTGCTTCTTTTTTTTTTCTTTTTTGGAATCCCAACTGGCCCCATCTGCAACTGCTTGGAGAAGTCTCTCGTGGAGAACTTCCCTGTCTCTACTTTTGGGGCAACTCTAGCTGTGGATTCTGCCTGTAAGAACAGCAGTATCATATTAAAACTCTGTGAAGGCCAGGTTGTGGCTTTACTCATATCAAGATGAAAACCCAGCAGGGCCTTGCACTTTTAGCGGTATTTCTGAAGGGATTTTACATTAGGAAAATACCTCTGTAGCTACAAAAACAGTTACAAAAACTGCACCTAAATAGGCTGGCATTATTTAATTAGATATAGAAACACATGGCTTCTATCAGATGAAAGGCATCAAGATAAAAAGGTTAAACAAACTCTAGTATGACTGGAAAAATTCAACTCTCAGAGTTATGTGAATTTACTATAGTTTCTTTAGCAAAATATAACATTTACTTACATATTGGATAGATACTGCCTAGACAGAGTTAAACAAAACACAGTATAGTCCTTTGTTACTTAAAATATGAAGACTTAAACAATGAAGTACACAAATGAAAGAAGACTGCCTTAATTAATTTCTGGAAATAATGTTCCTTACCTTATTTAATACGTTGCTTACTTCACTAGCAAAATCTCTTGAACATACTTCTAAATGAAAAATTTTGCCACAGTTTGATACACATGCTCCTAGAAGCTAAAAGCATAAAACCAGAAGTTAAAAGGGCTCAATTCTGGCAGACGCTCTTGTGGTACAGCTTAAGATGAAACCACTTACAGTCAAAGCTTGCATAGCAACATGAGGATCTTTATGGTTCACCCTCCTCATAATAGACCGAAGACAATCTTTAGGTCTAAAAGATAAGAAAAGTAACAATTGATTAATAACATATCCAGCTTTTTCCTCTTTAACTGTCATAGACAACAGATTACCATATAAAAGGGAGAATATGGTAGGGAAGTTTAATTTTTTATTAATGACACGGTTGAAAAACTGTACAATAAGTAGGTCCTTTATATTTTTCTAACAAAATTAACAGGCTCTCTTACTTAGCAAACAAAGATTCGATTAGGCATTTTAGGCTAATTCTGGGTGACAAAAAGTTTTGAAAATAAAATTGTAGGCTAAGGCTTTCACTTCCAACCAATTAATGAACCAGAATTATGTTCCTGCTGTAAACAATTAGAAAACCGAAAGAATATATTTAAATATACTTTTTGAGGTAACTATTTGGGAATATTAGGACACAGTCAGTACTAAATGACCCCTAAGAAGGATAACAAATTAAGCCAGAAGTTTTGCCTCAACTTTTTTGCCCAGAGGCACTTTCCAAATATCAGTGCAGACTTGCTGCCTGCAGGTTCTAGATCTCAGTGCAAGGAACATGAACCCACAAAGAGTTCAGTGATCTCACGTTAGAGCAGAAGGAAATCAGAATTCAGGGGGGCTAAGGGACCTAGAATATGTAGGATACAGTAGAAAGTGCTATGAAGGAAGAGGTCTATAACTGCACAGAAGTCCATTTAGGTATGTTGTGGAAAAAGTCACACATGTATAGATGAACAACTCCATGAAACTGGGCAAAAAGTGACCAAGAGTCCCCAAAGCTGAAACAGTTGTCAGAGCTCAAATTAAATTGGAGATTCCTAGTTGAGAATTCAGGGCATTCAGTGGATACTCCAGAAAGCTAGGGTTCCTAGCAATGCAGCTAAATTATGCTTAAAGCTACCCTATAACAACTTAAAAAGAAGCCACAATAACACAATATTGTATCAACTTCTGAAACAATAAAGTCCAATACTCTAACAGAAATGCAACAAAACTTGATGTTCAACAATGTAATATTCAAAATCCAAAGCATTCAATCAAAATTTACTAGACATAACATGAAGAAGGCAACGGAGACATATAACTAGAAGAAAATTCAGCCAACTGAAAATGCAGAAATAACAAAAATAATGGCATTAACAGTCAAGGACTTAATATAACCTATATCAAATATGTTAAAAATTATCAACATAACAAGGAAAGAAATGGTATATAAAAAAGAACCAGATAAAACTCCAGGGATAAAAATTATCTAAAATAAAAAATTAACTGGATGAAATTAATCAGATAAGAATGAAAGATCAATAAATTTAAAAACACACCACAAGTGAGAGAGGAAAAAAAAGACCAAAAAAAAAAAAAAAAAAAAATTAACAAAGGGTCACAACTACAATTATTTTTAAAAGAGAAATGAAAATAAAACAAACCATAAAAAATATTTACCTAATACATAAAAGACAAATAGAAATAAAGAAAAAACAAACAGAAGGAACAGATGCAAATTATCTAGAAAAATGGCAGATTAAGATTTTTTTTTTTTGAGTTGGAGTCTCACTGTGTCGCCCAGACTGGAGTGCAGTGGCCGCTCCCGGCCACCACAGCCTCGACCTGCTGGGCTCAGGCGATACTCCCACCTCAGCCTTCCAAGTAACTGGAACTACAGGCACGCGCTACCACACCCGGCTAATTTTTTGATTTATTGTAGAGATGAGGTCTCGCTTGCCCAGGTGGGTCTCGAACCCGCGGGCTCAGGCAATTCACTCACCTCAGCCTCCCAAAGGCGCGGGATTACAGGCTGAGTCACCGAGCCCGGCTCCAGATTAAGATTTTTAACCAACCATATGAATACCTAGCTTCAGTAGTTTTCAGAACAAGGAATACTAACAGGGACAAAGACATATATTACGTCAAAGTAAAAGGATGTAAGTCCTCCAAGAGAGCATAACCCTAAATGTGTTATACATGTACCAATCAAACTTAAATATATGTAAAAAAAAAACAGTGGTAGAGCTGAAAGGAAAAACAGACACATCTACTGCAATACCTCTCAGTAATTTGATAATGCACACGCACACAAAATATGAATATGGAGTACTTCAACAACTTTATGAAGCACTTGATCTTTATGATATTTTAGAACAACCCACCTACCCATGGCATAATACACGTGGGTTTTTTTCAACAAAATAGGCCACATTCTGAGCTATCAAATAAATGTCGACAAATTAAAAAAAAAACTAAAAGTATATTCTTTGACCACAACAGAATTAAACCACAAACTGATACAAAATGACAGCAGGAAAATCCCCATATATTTGGAAATTCAATATATTTAACACTTATGTCAAATGAAATCAGAAAACCATAATTTACTTAAGGCCATGAAAATGAAAGCACATTACCAAGTACTTTGTATAGGAATATTAGTAGCTGCTGTATTCATAAGAGGCAAAAACTGGACACAATTCAAATGTCCATCAACAAATGAATGGATAAATTGTAATTTATTAATACAATGTAATTACCTCTCAGCAATAAGCAGAACTATGATACACACAAAAATTTGAAATCATCTTAGAAACATATTTGGTGCTAGGCACAAGAGCACTTACTACACAATTTCATTTTATAAAATTCTAGAAAATAAAAATTTAGTCAGAGAGTGTCAAAAAATATATACACATATTTTAAGAAAGGAAAAAAACTGTATTAAAATTATAATACTCAATATATACCAACATCAAATGACTACAAGTCATGTGTGACTTCTGCAATTATACACATTGCTACCATAATTCAATTCAACTTCGAAAAGGAATACATAGATAACATCTTTGAAAATGTGTATACATTTTTTTTGGCACCCCTGGTATAATGACAACACCTATTAGTAGTTGTCTATGACGGAAGGAACTTTTGGGAGTGATTAAGTCCTCTTGATCTTGATTGGTGTAGTGTTTATATAGGTTTATGTATTTGCCAAAATTCACTAAACTATCAAAACACACACTTCCAAGGAATGCATTTTATTGTAGATAAAGCAAATCTCAGTAAAAACAATTTTCTTAGTGGCAGGCCAAGCATGTGGCAAGCATGCATTTCATTGGGATGCTATACGATAGTTAACAACAATGGTAATACAAAGTGACTACAACCTATAAAACACCTATGTGTTTAGGTCCCCAACAATTATATAATAAGCAAGGAATTAATTCAGTGTTCAAAACATTCATAGTAAACTTAGTCTTAGAGAAGTCCAGTTCCTTGCCCATGATACAAGTTACCAGGTAGTTAAGTAACAAGCGCTAACAAGATTCAAACTTGATGGCTCTAAACACTCTATGTTCTGACCACAGATCTGCCCTCCAATGAATTAACATAAACACGAAGCTCTTTATATAAATCAAAAGAAGACAGTCTCAAAATACTAAATCATCAATTACAATGATAAATATTTTACTCTAACATACAAAATATTATCAAATCTATGTTATGTCAACAAAAAATAGCACAATACACATTCTTCTCAAGTGCACAAGGAACACCACACAGAATAAACAATATGTTAAGCCATAAAGCAAGTCCCTACAGATTTTAAAAGATAACAACCATAGAAAGCATGCTCTCCAAACACAATAAAGTTAGAAATTGATAACCAAGAAATTTAAGAAATTAAAATATGTAAAAATTAAACAATATACTCCTAAATAACCAAAGGGTCAAAGAAAAAAAATTCACAAGGGAAGTTAGAAAATATTCTGAAATAAATGAAAAGGAAAACATAACAAAGTTATGGGATGCAGTAAAAATAGTACTTAAAAAACAATTTATACCTCTAAGCACCTATGTTAAAACACACACACATACACACACACACTCAATATCCCTTTACATTCATCAGGATGGCTACTACCAAAACAAAAAACAAAAAAAACAAAAAACAAAATAATAACTGTTGACAAGGATGCAGAAATTGGAACACTTGTACACTGCTTTTGGGAATGGAAATGGTACAGATGGTGTGGAAAACAGTACGGTGGCTCTTCAAATCATTAAAAATAGAATTACCATATGATCCAGCAATTCCACTTCTGGGTATATATCCCACAGAACTAAAGCAGGGTCTTGAAGAGACAGTTGTATACCCAGGTTCATAGCAGCATTTCTTAATAGCTAAGAAGTGGAAGCAACCCAAGTATCCATCAACAAATGAATAAGCAAAATGTGCTATGTACGTTTATGGAATACTATTCAGCCTTAAAAAAAAGAAAAGAAAATTCGGACATATGCTATGCTTATAATCCCTGAAGACATTATGCTAAGTGAAATAAGCCAGTCATAAAAAGACAAATATTGTATGATGCCTTTTATATGAGATACTAAGAGTAGGTAAAGTCATAGAGACAGAAAGTAGAATGGTAGTTGCCAGTGGTTATGAGGAGGTGGGAAAGGGGAGTTACTGTTTAATGGGTACAGAGTGTCTGTTTTACAAGATGAAAAGAGTTCTGAAGATAGACAGTGATGGTTATATATTATGAATGCATTTAGTATCACTGAACTGTACATTTAAAAACAATTAAGATGGCAAATTCTGTGTTCTGTGTATTTTAATATACTCTAAAGAATTGAGGGAAAAAAGATCTCAAATCAGCCTTAACCTTTACCTGAAGAAATTAGAAAAAGCAAACTAAACCCAAAGAAAGCAGAGCAGAAGGAAGAAAATAATAAAGATCAGGGAGGAGATAAATGAAATAAAAAATAAGAAAAAATGGAGAAAAATCAATAAAACAAAAAGTTGGTTAAAAAAAATCAACAAAACAATTAGTTAGGCTGACTAAGAAAGAAAGAGGACTCAAATTAATAAAACCAGAAAAGGGAACATTACTCCCAACCTTACTGAATTAAAAAGGATTAAAAAATCACTATGAACAATTTTACACCAACAAATTAGATAACCTAGATAAATCAGACAAATTCCCACAAAGACAAACTACTGAACCTGACTCAGGAAGAAACAGAAACGCTCAACAAATCGATAAGTAAAAAGACTAAATGACTAATCAAGAAAACTTTCCCCAAAGAAAATCACCAGGCTTTACTGGTGAATTCCACCAAATGTTTAAAGAATTAACATCAATTTTTCACAAAAGAAAAAAATATATAAACTGAACTTCAAAACTAAAAAATTTTGAGCATTAAAGGACACTACTAATAATGAAAAGTCAACCCACAGAATGGGAGAAAATAGTCCCAAATCACATGTATGATAAGAGATTAATATCTAGAATATATAAGAACTCCTACATCTCAATAACAACAAACAACATAATTCAAAAACAGGCAAAGGACTTGAACAGATACTTCTTCAAAGAAGATACACAAATGGTCAATAAGCTAAAAGTTGCTCGGCATCACTAATCATCAGAGAAATGCAAATCGAAACCACACTGAGATAACACTTCACATTCACTAAAATGGCGATTTTTGTTTTTTATTTATTTTTATTTTTTGAGTCAGAGTCTCATTCTGTTGCCCAGGCTGGAGTGCAGTGGCACAATCACGGCTCACCATAGCCTCCACCTCCTGGGCTCAGGAGACCCTTCTACCTCAGCCTCCTGAGTAGCTGGGACTACAGGCACAGGCCACCATGCCCAGCTATATTTTTTTATGTTTTGTAGAGAAGAGGTCTCACTGTGTTACCCAGGGTAGTCTCAAATTCTGGGTTCAAGCGATCCTCCTGCTCAGTCTCCCAAAGTGCTGGGATCATAGGCATGAGCCACTGTGCCTGGCTTATTTTTGTTTTTTAAAAAGGAAAATACCAAGTTTCAGTGGGAATGTGGTGAAACTGGAATCCTGTGCATTGCCAGTGGGAATGTAAAATGGTGTTGCCCCTGTGAAAAAGTATGGCAGCTCCTCAAAAGATTAAACATAGAGTTATCACACATTCCACCACGGACTATAACAGATATCTGTACTCTCATGATCAGAGCAGCATTATTCACAACAGCCAAGTGTCCAGAACAGAAGAAAGGTCAAATAAAATGTGCCATATACATACAATGGAAAATTATTCAGCCTTAAGGAAATTCTGACACACGCTACAAGATGAATGGACCCTGAAAATATTATGCTAAGTGAAATCAGCCAGACACCAACAAAAAAATATTCCATGAGTCGATGTATATGAGGTACCTGAAATAGACAAATTTATAAAGACAGAAAGTAGAAAATAAGTAACTAGTTGATAGGAAGGGAAATTAAGAGTTATTATTTAACAGGCCAGAGTTTGTTTGGGCTGATGAAAAAGTTCTGAAAATGGATGATGGTGTTGGTTGCAAAATATTGTGAATGCGCTGAATGCCACTGAATTGTAAAATGATTAAAATGGTAAATTTTATGTTACATATATTTTAATAACACTAAAACAAACAAACAAACTCTGAAGTTTTGCTACAACATAGGGAAACTTTGGAAATATTATACTACATGAAGGAAGCTGGTCACAAAAAATACATACTGCTCCAATACACATAAACTTCACTTATATGAAATGACTAGAATAAGCAAATCTGCAGAGATAGAAAGTAGATTAGTGGTTGTCAGGAAAGAGGAGAGTTGGGAATGGGAGTAACTACTGAGTTCAGATTTCTTTTGGGGGTGACAAATATTCTGGAATAAGATAGTAGTGATGGCTGCACAAGTTTCTGAATATAGTAAAAACCATAGACTTATACAGTCTAAAATGATGAATTTTATGGCATTTTTAAAAATATTTACATATATCACATATTTATGAAAGAAGAAAAATTTATCAAGTAATTTGAACTCCAATGAGTCCTAAAAATCATGTCCAGTAAGAATAATTATCTAAAAAAGTTTTAAGAATTGAAAATACAACTACTAAATACTGTAATAAATACAAAAAAATTATTTTTAATAACTACAAGAAAACATTAGAATGAAATTCTATTTACTGTTCTTAAGGATGTTCAATTGCCTGTTGGGAAGCTTCCCACCTAAAGAGCATGGTGAAAGAAGAAAAAGTTAAACAAAAGTAATATTTATTAGATGGGCACAGTGGCTAATGCCTGCAATCCCAGTATTTTGGGAGGTGAAGGCAAGAGGACTGCCTGAGCCCAGGGGGGTTGAGACCAGCTTGGGCATCATGATGCAACTTCATCTCTTAAATAAATAAATAAATAAATAAATAAATAGCTGGGTGTGGTGACACACAATTGTAGTTCCAGCTAATTGGAAGGCTGAGGCAGAAGGATCACCTGAGATCATTAGGTCAAGGATGCGGTAGCTGTGAACGTGCCACCACACTCCAGTCTGGGAAACAGATTGAGAGATTTCGACTCAAAAATAAAAAGGTAATATTTATTGAAGGTCTATTATGTGTCAAGCATTCAACTATTTTTTTTAATTTGTTTATTTGAGTTGAAGTCTCACTCTGTGGCTCAGGCTGGAGTACAGTGGCATGATCATGGCTCACTGTAGCCTTGACTTCCTAGGCTCAAGTGAACCTCTTACCTCAGCCTCCCAAGTAGTTGGGACTACAGGCATCCACAACCACACCCGGCTAATTTTTTTTTTTAAGGGCCGTGCTAGGTTGCCCAGGCTGGTCTGGAACTCCTGGCTTCAAGCAATCCTCTACAGGCATGACCCACCATGCCCAGTCAAGCAGTCAACTTTTTTTATCCTAAAATTCTTTTTTCCTCTACCTTACCAATATTTTTATGATATTAAAAGTTACAGATAGCAGCATTATTAGACTGAAAAAATAATGTATTCCAAAACTACAATCTTATAGTGTTTTGGCATTTCACAGTTAGATTTAATCTGTGATCCCACGCTAATTTTTGCAGTTGTGAAAACCATGCTGTCACATAAAAACACAAAATCATCATTTCAAAATACTGGTAAAATCAATAAAAAATAGCAATCCAAAGATGATTCAGCTCAATAAATCAATATTTTAGAAAATAATACTCTATACTTGCTTTGCCACCAAATTTTAAAATAAAAATTCTCATGTATTTTGTTTATAAACTACTTTCTTGTTTTTAGGGTAAGAAACCTAAACTGTAATGATTTTTGGAAACAGTGCTGGAGAATGGGGCTTTGAGATGAAACTATTACTTTTTATTTCACACATTTCCATATTGTTTGGGTGTTTTACCACAGCCAATTTTAAAAACTAAGGCAAAGATACCTATGGCACCCAGACAAATTTGGCTATTGCATCATAAAAGAAGCAGAGCTGCAAAACCAGTTAGAATGCCTGTAAGTGCTGATGAACATTTTATGTATGCCAATACAGCAATATCTTTTGAGATATAAGCTAAAAAACCCCTTCAGAGTTGTGTATAAAACTGGTATTAGTCAACAACAGAACTGACCTCCCAAAAATCTAGTATCAACTGTCTCATTCAGATCTATGTATTTTTTCAACTCAGTTTTTCAATATTTCCACAAGTAAAACTACAATTTTTCTAATATATAAATAAACATAATTCCTAAACATTACAATTTAATGAAAAGTATGATTAAAATATTTTTTTAAGTTTAAATGAATTTTAAGTGACTTTAAAGTGAGTACACTATGGCTATTATCCTTCCAAAGACAAATAAAAATTAATTAAAAACATAGTCTCTGTATAATTTATCATCTAGATGAGTAGGGATGCTAACTGGACATAATACAGGAACAGCAGGCATAAACCACAATTGTCCAAGGCAAATTGGATGTATGGTCACCCCAGGCAAAACTATGCTCATCTTTTTATGAATAGATCTGGGTCACATAGTTCATAAAAGAGTGAGGAAAAAGGGGACAGAATTTATACACATATATATCGTCTAGTATCTTCTTCTCAAATCATAGGCCAGAGAACAGACTCTGCAGAAATATACACAGCTGCATTGGCATATGTCAGCTCTGATGAACTAAAGCATCAAAGCCAACTTCATTATTTACCAGTATTACTCCAATCCACCTCAACAAACTGCACTGTGAGATTCAAAGAAAACAGCTTTAAGAGGGAACTCTTCTCTATCAAATCCTCCCTGCTCCTCATCATACTACTCTCAGACTTTCAGTTTCTGTGTGAAGTCACAACTATTAAAAATAAGCTACCCCATGCTTGGAAGTAAGTGGAAAGTAAGGTGTGAACTCTCCTTAATCAATCACTCTTCAAACACAAATATCAGAAATGTCATGGTACTATGCCTTCTTTTGCAATACAGACTTTTTCCAATTTACCAAAAAAACAAAACAAAACACACTCTCCAAAAACTGAAGCTCTTAAGGCAAACCTAGAAATGATAGATTTTTAAAAATGAATTATATCAACAGTCACTTCTTTGATCTAGCAGTGAATTAAGAAAACTTATTCTTGCTCATTCATCTTATTGGAAGGACTCAGAAAATTCAACTCCATCATATAGTGCTACTTGTATACCAACCCTTATGATTAATACGGCTAAGGAATACTGACAGAGTGAATCACCTCCACACAATTACAATGACACTGCAAAAAAAATATTCAATAGGTAGCAAATAACTCTGTTGATAATACTTTCATTAACTGACACTCGTTAATTACCTTCTAGGTGACAAGTACTATGCAAGGCTATAGGATAAAGTGGCGAACAAGGGGATACTGTGACTGCTTCATGGAGTTCATAGTGTAGCCTAGTGCCTTTTACTATAAATTAAGTGAAACTGTGTACTATACTATAAATAATCTATAAATCAAATGAACCATGAATAGTCATCATGAAGGTTCCACATCTGTCATCTTTACATATTTACAAGTATGTACAAATGGGTAGGGTAGATCTCGTCCAACACAGAACAATTTTGTTCTATGTAAAGTCACAGTTAAATGTAAGATGAAAAAAAATAAAAGAAGCCTTATATTGCATTTTGTCATTCCTAAGGACTGGGTATCTCAAATATCAAAAATGGAATTTACAAATTTATTAGAATCCGTTGTATTTTAAATTTCATTGTTTTGTTGTTAAGTTCAAAGTTCTGATTCAACATCACAGAACTAATAAGCCTCTGGCAAATTATGTATTCCAAAAAACACAATAATAATTTCCTTCTCACATGCCCTTTTACAATATGACCTGGTCACTTCCCATCAAGAGGTGAAGTCTAACAATCTTTCCCTTAAATCTGGGCTGACCTCAGACCAATAAAATACAGTGGAAGTGGCATTCTGAGACTTATAGCTTATTATAAGCTATGCAGAATACATCTGAGTCTCTTGGAATACTGGCTCTTAGGATGCTCCCTGTGGGAACCTAGCCACCATTCTGTGAGAAACTCAAGCCAGAGGCCTTGGGTAAGAGTTTCAACTGATAGCCCCAACTGAGGTCCCAATTGGTGGCCAGCCATCACTGCTAGCCATACTGAACACCCCATCTTTGTCAAGCCTTCAGATGACTCTAGTCCCAGTCACTATCTAACTGCAACTTCATAAGGGACCCCAAGCAAGAACTGCCCACCCAGCTGTTAATCCACATAACCATGAGAGAGAATAATAAATTGCTCTTTTAAGTCATTACGTTTTAGGATGGTTTGTTACGTAGCAAGAGAAAACTAGAATAGCCTCTGACAAGGTATGCTGACAGCTGTTAGCTTTGACCAGAACTAAAACATATTACTTAGAATTGATCAGTACTAAATTATAATATTTGGAACTGAGTCTTCATCTTTTTTTAATGAAATTTAGCATAATATGTACTTCAATAAATTTGCTTCAAGTTTATAAACCGTAATTAGAAATAGTCAGGCTTACAAAGCCCACCTTTGAGTAAATCTTATCTCTGGGTCACATCTCAAAAGCACTCTGCCCTCTCTGACCTCCAGTCCTCGACTAGTACTCTGCCACTCTGATGTTCCTAGTAAATGCTTACTCACAACTTAAAAGTCTCTCAGCTTAAACATCTGAGAAATTTAGTTCCCTGACCGTTCCCCCACATCAAGCTGAGCCTGGAATGTTAGATATTCTAGCTGCAAACTCAACTTTCCAACTAAATTTGTCAGATAATAATTGTAACACTAATAACAATTAATAATTAAGGGAGAGCCTGCCTCATGCTAGATGCTGCACTAAGAACATTACAAGTAGACAGTCTAACTCCAGAGTCTGTGCTCTTCACCACATGATAAAACTGTAGCACTCATCACCTCTGTGCTGGGTGTTCCCCCCTACTTAACTGTTTATCGACACATCTTGAGGCTTCCTGAAGGGACGGCCAGGGTCACATAGCTCATCTTTGGCTTGCTACTCCTTGAGCACATCATGACCTCTGGCACATCATAAATTCTCAATCGAAATTTAAGAGAATGAAAATAAGAATTATTTAGCAACGTCTGCTCCTCTCCAGTGACTAAAGTTAAAATATCTTCATTGCGAATGGAGCTTAGAATACTGCCTTCCACATGACCAATGCTCAATAAAAAAGTCATTGCGCTAAATATGAAATCTTCCTTATAATGCCTATTTATTACCAACTTCTGAACATCTTCCACTAAGTTTGCATTCTAAGTGGAAAATGGACTTGCTTTCATAAAATTTATTTCATAGAACTAGAATAAAACCATAAGGAGAAAAATGCACAGTAAGTAGTGCTGGGAGGAGCAGAGGATGTGAGCAAAGAGACTGATTACATTAAATACAAAGTATTTTATAAAAATACATGCTAAGATAAAATCTGCATGTACACTTAGAAGAGTCTACCAAAGGTTTCCATCACCTACCTTTGTAAAGGGTGGGCAAATCCTCATCTCTTTCAAAAAGCTTCTCAAAACCCCATTTTGGTATTTTAAACTTTTTGTAAGACACATCCTCTCTTTCCTTATCTTGAGATGGGAAAAGAAAAAGATAGGGGTCAGGACAAGAACAGGGAAAGGAGAATTATATCTCAGCTTTCCCAATTTTCCACCGAAAAATACCTCATGGCTTCTCTTACAATGTGATAAACAACCAAAGCACAAATCACACTGTTGTAAAATGTCACGGAATAGCAGCATTAATTAGGGTTAGTTTATGAAGTCAGGGTGTAGATCAAAACTACAGTGAATCAACTTTCCTTGGTTAGGGAGTTACCTATTAGAGAACATACTGCATCTCTCTCAAATTGCCTGATACAGTCAACCTTTCCACAATCATTAAAGGGAAACTGTTACTTTCAGCACCAGTTGAAGAAGCTGGCTTCCACTTAGGGCCATGTTATGCCAAATATACATACTCTGAGCAAAAATCACCCTTAGTGCAGCAAGGGATTCACACTATAAGAGAAGTGGGAACTGTAATTGTGAGACAGTACACAAAAGAGCTTATTAAATGGATTGACAAGCACAAGTTTTTAGGAAAAAAACTAAGGCGGCTGCAAAAAAATACAGTTAAATTCAGTAAGTTAAACATGCACATGACAGCTCAATTCTTCAGGGATCAAGGAAAACTAAAACTGTGCATTCTTGCCATTCTCTTTTCAAAGGATAATGGAAGTTCAAATCTGTTTGAATGACGAGGGTACATTTTCTGCAACATCACTAAGATACTTATAAATGTCTATCTACTTTTAGGTATGCTGCTATACATTTATGAGAGATCTGTATCTCAACATTAGGCTCCAGTCACCAGTCAGTGAGATTACCCAAAAAGGTACTTCCAGTATTACATAAGGAGAAAGCCAAGAATAACTAATGCTATTATATTTGAAAAAAGAGCCAAGATTTGTGACATCTTATATTTCGTAAAACTTTTGAAAAATCTCTTATTTCAAATATGTTTCATCGTTACATCTCATTTGAACGTACTTTTTAGGGCCTTAAAAAATTATTGCCATTGAAAAGACAATATATTTAAATTCGAATTCCAGCATCTATTACTAAATCAACAAATAATCTGAAAATCAGCTGTTCAAAAGATGATATCACCCCTTCCTTATCCACCTTGCAGGGCTGACAAAAGAATAAAAAAACATTTTCCTAAAAGTATTGCAAATACAAAAGAAAAGTGGTAAAACAAAAATTAATACTAGTAACAATAATATAAAACAGTTAACATGTTTGCATGATTAACCTCCAATCACCCATAAAGCAACACTGGAAAAGTACAAAGACACTAGCAGTATAATTCTAAATAGGGGTACTACCTGATATTCAGGGCAGAAAAAAATTGTTGTAATAGAACCCTACCTGGCAAGTTGCTTCCCTGGTCCCTGCCTCATCAATGTCAGTAGTAACACCCATCATGCAATACTCCATCCCTAATGGAGCAATACCACCAAGCTGAGAACTGCTGCTGGACAAAAACACTGTGATATAGTAGAAAAAGGATGTGAAGTTTGACAGACCTCATCTGTAAAAGAGGAGGTTTCTATTTCCAACAGTGATGGACCACATATGACAGTGGTCTTGTACATAAACATACATGACAGTGGAGCAGATATAGAAATCTGATATACAGGATATTGGCATTGAAGATCAAGTAGGGAAAATGATTGACTTTCAGTAATCATGCTGGGATATCTGGTTTTTCATATAAAAATACATGCATCATTCATTTAGGTTTGTATAAGTACACTCTATTATGATCATAAAACAAAACTGCCTAATGACACATTTCTCACTGTATATTCTTGTTGTTAACTGATGTATGAGTGTACTCCTTAAAGTAATATCATGACATAATGGTTACTGTATTAACCAGCTAGGACTGCCATAACAAAATACCATAGACTGGATGACTTAAACAACAAGAATTTATTTCTCACAGTTCAGGAAGCTGGAAAGTCCAAGATCAATATGCTGGCTGATTTAGTTCCTGGTGACAGCTCTCTTCTAGTCTTGCAGACAGCTACCTTCTAATTGTGTCCTCACATGGCAGAAAGGGATAAAGCAAGCTCTCTGGTATCTTTTTTTTTTATAAGAGCATTTCCCATCATGACAGTCCAATCACTTGACGTCATGCATTTGCATCACTTGACGTCATGACATTTGCATGACGTCAAGGTATTCTTCCCCATTTCTATACCAGGTAGAACAAAAGTTAACCTCTCAAAGACCTATCTTTAAATACCATCATATTGGGGGTTATGAACTGGGTGGAAAAGGGACAATAATTCAGTCCATGGCAGTTATTAGGACCATGATTAAAATACAGGAACAAAGCAAGGCTAAGAGACCATTAGAGACATTGGTCAATGGTGGTTTAATTTTTCATAATAGCTCCTGCACCCAACTATGCAAAATCTGGCTACAGACTTTCTCCCCTTGAAAGTAGAATCTGGTATCTACATTTCTACAATGGGGGACTAGTTTTCAGCTTGGATCTGGAAGTTACAAAAGTTCTACCAAAAAGAGCAAAGTTTAAATTCCCTCTGTCCTGCCACAAATAGACCAAATAAAAGAGGCAGCCATCCAGGTAAACAGAGAACTCTGAGTAAAGACACAGAAAGTTGCAATGCTGCAAGAAAAAAAAAAAAAAAAAAAAGTCACTTTCAGGGCCACTTAACCAGCAGCAGGAATTTTACAGGAGGCCTTGCAGAGAGGCAGAGGCGCCTGACTCAAGAACACAGCATTTGCAGCTCAAACATGGAAGAGATGAGCACAAATACCTTGTGGGAGACCAGAATATGCTACCTCAAAATAAAAAGAATTGGTGAACTGAAGGCAATTAGGAAAAAGCAGATGCCAGAAAGCTCTCAGCCCTCTCTCTATTGGCCTAAAAGCAGTACATAGATTCACAAAGATAAAAGGTATTCTTCCCCATTTCTATACCAGGTAGAACAAAAGTTAACCACTAAAGACAACTTTAGTGGTTGTCTTCCACATCAGCCTGGAGATGGCACTAGAGGAATCTTCATTAACAAGCTTTACTAATTAGCCTTTATCTGCTATTTATTGGTCTTCACACAGTTTGCTGCCCCTAGAAACTCAAAGTCTTTGTCTTGCCAGTTCTCCAAAATTTTACTGTTCTTTGATGAAGATGGTATATAAGCTGGAATTCAAAACCACCTCTTTAGGAACTATTCATTTTCTGGATGACTCTCATGTATATATAAAATGTTAATAAACGTCTTGTTTTCCTTTGTTAAAAAAAAGAGAGAGAGAGAGAGAGAGGAGGTTTCTAATAATTCCTTACCAGAATGTTAATACAATATTCCTGGAAGTGTGCCAGGGTCTTTATCATTAATTTTACAATTATAGCTTTCAAGGCTATTTTAGAGTGACTTACACTTTACATTTTCATCGTACATGCTATGAAAAAAAGCTTTACTATGGTTCTTTATTCAAGGACATGTGTATTTTGATATTGGAGAGGGGAGATAAATGCATGCATAGCTGTAGGTCATAGTATGCCAGTTCCTAGCAGGCACACAGTAGCTAAAAGACATGAAACTAAAATCTTTGCTGAATGAACTAAATACTTTTAAATAAACATAATATAAACCCTTCTCGAATACTGACTAGAATCTTATTTAAAAGATATCTTTCAAAAGTATGCATAGCACAGACTATAAAAGAACTCTAATGTAAAAGTATAAAAAAATCAGAGCTGAAATGAATAATTCTCATTTATGTACATATTCAAAATGCAAATTTGATTTTTAAAACACATCACATGAAACACAATCTACACAACACATGAAAAAAGGGTGAAACAGAGCACAAAATCAAATTCTCCTCCATTCTGAGCTTGTGAATTAGGCAATTCTTATGAGATAATCAATAAAACATGAACATAAATGAATATACACAATGATGTTATCTGAATACTTAACAAACAAGTTCATGACATCTCAAAAGATTTCATTAGAAAAGGAGATAAACTAAACTTCCACATACTAAGGGTGCTGAGGATTAATGAAAAAGAGCTAACAGTCATTATATACTTACATTTAGTATGATGATATTTTAAGTTTCCCAGATAATATAAAATTAAGGTATATTTCAGTTAAGCAAAACACAACGTAATATATGGGAGAGAGAAGAAACATCAAAAACTTTAATATAAGTTTGGCATGTCTTGAATCATAGTTTTAACTTTCAAATAACTGTTCATATAGGCATAACTGTTCATATATAAGCACACACCACAGTAAAGGGAGAAAACACAGAATATTGGAAATAAAGAAATCTGACTTTTAACTTTGTCTCTGCTCACTATTTCTGGACAAGTCACATTAAAACCTCAGGGCTTTAGTTTCCTCATCTGCAAAACAGTTTCTACAGTCACTAGGATTCTATACATCTCATTCTGCAAAATACATGGCTAAACTTACTAAAATGAAAATGCAAAATCATTGTCTAGGCAAGTAAAGACAGAAAAATCAGATCTAATCAGATCCCATTCCCTTGCCCTTATTCCACACTCTACTGAATCATCATCTCAATTTTCCACTTGCAATGTATCATTCCCTTTTAGATACACAGATGTCATATATAGTCTACACTTAAAAAATGAAAACTCCCAAGCAACAATGGAGTGGAAAAAAATATAAAATAATAAATAAAAAAGTAAATAGCAGCAAAAAGGACAAAAAAACTCCTAAGAAAGATTATTAACAACATACAAGACTTATAAGAGGAAAACTTAAAAACACTACTAAAGGATATAAACAAAAAGATATGCTACATTCTTGGACAGGAAGATTTAATATAATAAAGACATAAAGTTGTTTATTTTGAGTTGGGTCTTATTCTGTCGCCCGGGCTAGAGTGTATAATCACAGTTCATCACAGCCTCGAACTCCTGGGCTCAGGCAATCCTCCCTCCTTCAGCCTCCTAAGCAGTTGGTATTACAGTACATGCCACCATACCCAGCTAGTTTTTTTGCTTTTTAATTTTTTTGTAGAGACGAGGTCTTGCTATGTTGCCCAGGCTAGTCTCGAACTCCTGGGCTGAAGCAATCCTCTTGCCTCGACCTCCTAAAGTGCTAGGATTGTGAGAATGAGCTACCATGCCTATCTAAAGTTGTTAATTTAAAACTAAGCCAACTGAAATAGAAAACTTTGTTTTAAAACTAATCGAGTTAGTTCTAAAGTTTATCTGGGAACTGTAGGGAGGGGCAAGATTATCTAGAAAAACCTCATAGAAAACAATGGAGGTGACAAGTCCTACCAAATATTAAAGCATATTATAAAGCTGTAGTCACTAAAACCATGTGGCAACAGAACGTGAATAGACACACACCAATAAGACAAAAGAGAAAGTTCAAAAATAGATCCAAATACATAAGGGATATAACATACAAAAGAAGTATTTCAAATCAGAAGGAAAAAAGGTGTACTACTATTCAGTAACTGATGTTAGGATATATGAGTCATAAAATAGAAACGAATAAAGTTAGAACTACACTTCATACTGCTTAACAGGATAAATTCCAAATAGACCAAAGACTGCAATGTCAAAAACAAAACCATATAGAGATTTGAAGTTTACCTGAGTTGAACTGAAAACCTATGTCAACACAAAAACCTGTAAATGAATGTTTATAGCAGTTTTATTTATAATCACCAAAATCTGGAAGCAATCAAGATGTCCTTCAATAGGCAAATGGATAAACAATAGAACATCCATATAATGGAATATTACTCAGCAATAAAAAGAAATGAGCTATTAAGCCATGAAAAACCATGGAGGAACTTTAAATACACACTGCTAAGTGAAAGAAATTAGTCTGAAAAGGCTGTATATTATACAATCTCAGTTATGTAACAGTTTTAGAAAAGGCAGAACTATAGAAAGAGTAAAAAAATTAGTAATTGTCAGAAGTTCAGAGGAAGGGAAGAAAAGGATGAATACATGGAACACAGGTCATTTTTAAGGTGGTAAAACTATTCTGTATGATGCTATATTGGTAGATACATGTCATTACATACACTGCCAAAACCCATAGAACTACCCAAAACAAGGTGTACCTTAATCTAAACTATGAACTTAATAATAATGTATCAGCATTGGTTCATACCTTGTAACAAATACACCACACTAATGAAAAATACAAATCATAGAGGAAACTGTGCCTGGGGTCAGAAGTATACTATAGCTCAATTTTTCTGTATATCCAAACTGTATTTTTTGAAAGTCTATTAATTATAAAATAAAACATGAGAAAATAAGATAATTCCACTAAAACCTTGGATAAAGAAAGTCCTGTGTAATCATAACTCAAAACTCTAAAAACCATGAGAAAAGACAGATAAACTCAACTATATAAAAAATCAAAAACTTTTAAATGGAAAAACAAAAACACCAAAAGCAACTCAAAAGAATGAAGAAAAATATATATGTATATGCAATTCATACTACATGCAAGATCCATTGCTAATATATCAAGAACTCCTAGAAATGAGGGAAGGATACAGACAGAAGTACAAGGGAAAGGAAATACAAACACAGAAAAAGTTGCTGAACCTAGCAGAGTGAGCCTCTTGACTTGATGTAAGACTATCCTAGCCCCTGACGTCTGCTGTATGAACTGAGGTCAAGAAACAGACCCAACCCCTTCTTCCCAGGTGTCCAAGGCTTCATATGCAGAAATCAAAACGTATTCTATTCCCCAATTTAATTGAGAACTTGAGAACACATGTCTGTTAGTCCTATTTACATCAGTCTCTACAAGAAGCTCTAGACTATCCTTTCCATCATTAAACAGCTCTGCATGTCCATTATTTCCCAGTGTCTGAAACACTTCTGCTGCATCCTCTAAAATTCACAGCCCATTAGCAATAAAATCCTCTACTCTCCTTGACCTGTCCCTTGGTCCTTTTGCTCTATAGAAATTCAGCTTTCCAAGAAAGACACAATCTCCTGTAGCCTACTCAAATGGTAGCTTTTAGTCCTCCCACAACTTTTATGCCTACTAAGTGAGATAACGGTCCTCTTTCCTTTGCCTCTCCCAAACCATTCTCCCTTTCCTAAAATTCGCCAGCTCTGATCATGTCAGACTTTTCTTGCAGCAGTTCATTTAAACCTCAATTGTCCCCTCACCTTTAATGATTTTAGTTACTGGCTCACCGCCACACTCTCCAACATTACTCCTTGTCTCAATTCTCAAAGATTTTAATAAGTGTAAGTAATGTTTCCAACACCTTGGCTTTTCAATTTGTACAATACCTTGTTAACTGCTATGCCATGTCCGATATCCTGTCATTACCAATTACTGAAAACTCTCTATAATCTTAATTTAAAGGAACCTACATCCCAACAATCATCTTCTAATCACCTTCTCTTTTTTCTAACTCACTCACTCTAATGCCCTACTCTGTGCACATTTAGGACAACTCATCTCTGCTTCAGCTACTCTGTATCTTTCAAGTTCTTAGAAAGCATCAAGTCTTCTCTACCATTCAGCATTCATGTACGTGCTATTGCCTCTTCCTGCGAGGCACCGCTTTAAGCTTTGCCTCTTCCAATTTTAAAATCATAGTGTAAATGTTATTTCCTCACACCAGTCCTTCCCCGAAGAACCTAGGAAAGTCTCCCTTTTTATTCTCCACTACAGCGCTCTGCTCACTATCTTTTTAGCCCATCACTTGGTTGCCTATTTCTATCTTTCACCAGTAGCCTATTAGCATTGCTGATAGCAAAGGCTACGCCTGCTTTATTAACCCACTGCAAACACAAAGCATGATACCTATTTCATATTCAATAAATGTTTGACAAAGAAAAGAATGGTTGATGTAAAGAGAGCAAAACCAATCAAAGAAATTCTGCCATGTGAAGAAAGTGAATGAAATATGGAAATTAAGATCATGCTTTACAAAAAAAATTCCTTAATTTTATTCTGTTGGACCGTTTCCTCTAGTTTAAATTATATAAAAGAATTCTAGTCATCAGATTTCTCATTTGTGAGCTGGGAAAACCTACAGTACATACAGGTGCTGTGATGATTAAATAAAATGTTTATAGCACATTTTAACAAGGCCTGGCAAATAATAAGCAGTCAATAAATGTTGGCTATTGTTCTTAAGAGAGCACTTAAAAGACTTTGAAAATCGAGGCCTGTAAATCAAAGATAAGAATATAGAAAAAAAAAAAAAAGACAAAGAAGAGGTCTGTTTCTCCACCTGATGTTACCCTTTCAACTCTAAGATGACTAGGTCAGCAATTATTTTTTCCTTACAAAGTCAGGAAATATTCTATCAACTTCCAATTTAAGGTCAGAAATAGTCACAGTACAGTCCACAGGACAAGACAATACAAAGCCAACGGAAAACGTTTTCAACAAGCTCCTTCCCAAAAGCTTGTATTTATATTTTGCACAAAATATTCATAATGACTATTATCCTTCTAGTTGTTTGAATAAATCAGAGATTTACTATCTGAACATACTTATTAGCTAAGTAAAGAAAAGAGTTCCATGATGTTTTTCCCCTTTGGTCAACTATATCTCTGATTTAAGTTAAGCAGAGACAGTTAACATATAAAATAATAGCACAAATTAAACTAGAGGTCAATTATAAAACTTTAGTTTTAAGCCGGGCTCGGTGGCTCAGCCTGTAATCCCGCACCTTTGGGAGGCTGAGGTGAGTGGATTGCCTGAGCCCGCGGGTTCGAGACCCGCCTGGGCAACTTGGCGAGACCTCATCTCTACAATAAATCAAAAAATCAGCTGGGCGTGGTAGCGCGCGCCTGTAGTTCCGGCTACTCAGAAGGCTGAGGCGGAAGGATCGCAGGAGCCCAGCAGGTCAAGGCTGCGGTGGCCGAGAGCGGCCACTGCACTCCAGTCTGGGCAACAGAGTGAGACTCCAACTCAAAAAAAAAACCAAAAAAAAAAACCTTTAGTTTTAACTAGTTACTGTGGATAATCAATACCTACTTTCACATCTATGTTTACATACGATAATATACACAAACCAAACAAAACTAACAGAGAAAAGTTATTCATTATGTGAGGACATGTTAAAGAAAACTGTTACTATGATTCTGAAAGTTCTCTTGATTTCTAAACAAACAGAGACTGTTAAGTCCATCATATGATCTAACTGGCTGGGCATTCTTCACTACTTACTCATACACTGGAAATGCACACTAAAAATCATGTGAATATCTTGAGGAGTCAGAAAAAAAATTTCAGAATGTTTTTTAAAGTTGGTTCAGCATAATCAAAAATTTCAAGCTTAAAAAAAACCAACTATAACCTATATGAAGCAAATAGAGATTACATCTAGTAGCTTTCCTGAGATTGAGATAATCGCTAAAAATTATTAAATGATTTGTATTTAATAATTTTTAAAGTGTCTAAATATTCTACATATTTTCAGCCATATTGGTACTAAACTAGAAAAATGATTTCAAAATTTGTCCAACACTAATAGACATAAAAAAATACATTCCTAAGTCTTACAGGATATATGAAAGAATTAAGTCATAACAAATACAGAAAAATGTGTGTAATATGCTTATTACATATAAATGGGGCAAAATGAATTCACATTTGTATAAAGAAACAATGGAAAGATAAAAAAGAAACAAAAGTGGCTACTTACAGGCGATGTCAGTGGGAAACAGGGATAGGAGTTAGATTTGTCAATGTTCATCTTTTTTAGCTATTTTAATTTTTGAGCCATGTCAATATATACTTACTTTTAAAAGAAGTACATACTTTATATAAGCATATGTATGTATTTAAAACAATAAATATAAACACATACACATATGTATGTTTGGCTTATAGAAGAGAAAATGAATTTTTTTTAATAAGAGAAAGAAGCAAGGAGAATTTTTCACAATACCCCTGGGAGCCATGTTTCTGGGTCACAGTTCTGATTAAACAAAACCACAATACTGGCTTTTTCCCCTCTCAGGTTTCAAACCTGAGAATATTTCACAAACTACCACAACTCTAACACAGTTGACTTGAAAGGAAAAATCAAAAAGGGGAAAAGACTTAAAATAGTAAGAACAATTTCATTTCATTTATGCTCTAAATAGTTCTACTATATATTACTAGTTATAAATCATCTTGATTTAAAAGACACAAAATCACTGAAAGTGAAGTGTTCTTCTTAAAGTTTCTCTACTACGCCTGAATCAGTCCTCTTAAATAAGTCACTACACCATAAAATTTTAGACTAACACCAAATGACAATAATAATATTTTTAAAAACCTAGATTGTTGATTAATACACAAATCATCTTAAGAACTTCATTCTGATTTACACTATCCCTCTGCTTCAAACTACTTTCTGAATTTGTCTCAGGAAAATTCAAGTCCCTTTTCCCCTCTCACCCTAATTCATGTCTTAGCCTTCTCTAAAGCACATCAGGTATTCAGAATATCTCACTGGCAGCTTATAATATTGCTCAATATTCTTACACTACCTTCAGCAACTCATATCTAAACCAGATTTCCAAAAGTTTACCATATAAACTAATTAAAACATGATTTAAAAGATTAAAAACAAATTACAACTGGCAAGAGAAGCTGGAGGGAAAGGCTAATATTTAGTGGGCAGAGTTTCAGTTTGGGATGATGAAAAAGTTCTGGAGACAATGGGATCATCTGCACAGCAATGTGACTGTACTTAATGCTACTGAACTGTGCACTTAAGAATGGTTACTTTGCCCGGGCTCAGTGGCTCAGCCTGTAATCCCAGCACTTTGGGAGGCCGAGGCGAGTGGATTGAGACTCAACCGGGCAACTTGGCGAGACCTTATCTCTACAGTAAACCAAAAATTAGCCAGGCGTGGTAGCGTACGCCTATAGTTCCAGCTACTCGGAAGGCTTAGGTGGAAGGATCGCCGGAGCCCAGTAGGTTGAGGCTGCGGTGGCCAGGAGAGTGCCACTGAACTCCAGTCTGGGCGACAGAGTGAAACTCCAAAAAAAAAAAAAAAAAGAACAGTTACTTTAATTTCATATATATTTTATCACAATTAAGATAAAAACAAATAACACATTAGTAATGGCACCATAAGTATTCCACTGCTTACTGCTCACCTGAAAAGAATCTTAATAATTTTCTATCACTAAGTTGATCTGGGAATATATAACCCAATTCTGTAATGATTATCCATCAGGGAGGTATGTAGGCACAGTGCCTAGGGCTTACAATAATTTTAGAGGCACACAAAAATGCTTTCATTTCTTTTAAAATAAGAAGAAAAAATAAACTTTAGATCAAAGAAAATGTTTTAAAATGTAATACTATATTTTTTATAACAATGCAGTCATAAATACTTTCAATTTTTTTCTTTACCAGAGAAAAGGGCCCTTGAAGGCAAAAGTAAGACGAAAGTCTTAATATGGCCCTATGCTTACCATTTCCTAATATGAGATTATCAAGGTACACCAAAGAAAGTAAAAACACAACTGGACATGTATGCTGTTTAATAAAACAGAATTCTTTTTTTTTAATTTTTTGAGTTGGAATCTCACTCCATCACCCAGGATGGAGTGCAGGGGCACGCTCCCGGCCACCGCAGCCTCGACCTGCTGGGCTCCGGCGATCCTTCCGCCTCTGCCTTCCAAGTAGCTGGCATGTGTCACAGGCATGTGCTACCATGCCCGGCTGATTTTTTTGATTTATTGTAGAGATGAGGTCTTGCCAAGTTGCCCAGGCAGGTCTCGAACCCGCGGGCTCAGGCAATCCACTCACCTCAGTCTCCCAAAGTGCTGGGATTACAGGCTGAGCCTCCGAGCCCGGCCTAAAACAGAATTCTTTTTTTTTAATTTTTTGAGTTGGAATCTCACTCCATCACCCAGGATGGAGTGCAGG
>CAUYQG010035255.1:0-12381 GCA_963574415.1 Tarsius wallacei | reverse complement strand
AACCTCTAGCGGGGCTGGGAGGCGGGGCTGGGAGGCGGGGCTGGGAGGCGGGGCTGGGAGGCGGGGCTGGGAGGCGGGGCTGGGAGGCGGGGCTGGGAGGCGGGGCTGGGAGGCGGGGCTGGGAGGCGGGGCTGGGCCTCTCAACACTAGGCCAAAGCTCTCCCAGCAGCCAGTCTTGGTGAGAGAATGTGTGTGTGTCTGTGGCCCCAGCATTCTGGCTGTCTGTCTAGGCCTGGTGGGAGGTTTGGAAGAAATAGCCTCAGCAGATCTGGATGGCGTGGCACCTGCCGTCACGTGCATGTACCAAAGCCAGCTGTTTGCTTTTGGCCTCGGAGCTGCAATAAAGAACCTAGGACTTGTTAGAGTGAGAGACGGGTTGTCATGCTGTGTGAGAACGCAGCATATGTAACTTGATAGAGTTCTCCCAGACATTTTGGCATGGGATGCTGTCTGTCTTGTAGCATTTGCTGATGCTTCACATAAGCCTGTCTTATCTCTCCCCACAGGGTCATGGGAGGCCAGAGAGTGGGTCTGCTTTCCTTGCACCTGCCTCTGGTGCTCATAGAAATTTGACCAAGCTGGGGAAGTTTGACTGTGTTTCAGGAAGAAGTTTCTGATGCCAGGGTTCAGTTGTAGCTCATGGCATGAAGGAGCAAGAGAAATCTGTGTTCCATGGCTGAGGGGTGTGGCCCAGGGCCAGATCACCTCTTAGTTGAAACAGGTGAGCAGATTGTACATTTTGGATGTGATCATTCTCTTTTTCCTGGAGCTGCAAGACAAGTAAACCACCTTGCAGCTGGGGGTGAGGCACCTGGAGAGTCTGTGCATGAGGAGCAGGGGGTGTGGCAGGAAATCTACAGTGAGGCAGATGGGATGGCTCTGTGGTGCCATGTCTGGGCTTCACAGATGAGGTGAGCCCCTCTACAGGCCAAGCACTGGGGAGTGTGCCAGCCTCTTCTCTCTCCCTCTCCCAAGAGCTTTGCAAAGCCCCAGTAGGGCTTGCACCTCTTCCTTCTCTTCCTTATTTAGAATCCTCACAACTGTTTTTGTTTGTTTGTTGTTGTTTTTGCTGAAATATGCTTAGAACTACCAACTCATTTGCAATTGTCAAGACTAGCTACTTTGATTTATACAAATGACTCAGAATGAAAGGACATTTGAGTTGTCAGCTGGACAGTGTGACTGTCTGGATTGGATGTCTGCCATCCATGCCTGCCCCTTGTCCTGGAGACACCAGGACCAATACAGCCAAATGGGCTGTGACACTGTGCCATGATTCAGAAGTGTCTGCTCAAAGGCTTTAGGGAAGGTGGCTGGAGAACCCCCGGCTTCTGCAGACTTGGGGGCTTGGGCAGTCTGGTGTCCAGTCCTGCTTCTGCAGACTGATGGCAGCAGGTTTGCAGCAAAAGTCAGTTCTTACTAAAGTGGGATCAGTGCTTACTAAGTCTAATGCTAGACTCCATAGTCCAGTCTTTTCCCACAATTCATGTTTTGAGGACTTGAGCACATATTAGGCTCCATTGGAGGTGAAGAGCAAGGAGAAGGAGATTAAGAAAAGATGATAGATGTCTCTTGGTACTCACCCACATGCTAGGATTTTATTTTCACTTGTTATTTCCATAGATAAAGTAAGAGAACTGAGCCTCGTAGAGATTTGGGTTATTTTCTTAAAGTCACTGCAAACAAGTCAATGGTTAGGGTAGAATTTAAACCCAGGGATACCTATTAGCCAGATTAGTCCTTTTTGTCTGTACCGTCTGATCTCTGCGGTTACATGTGCATGACCTCTTCCTGGAGTTTCAGACTGTTTCTATTCCTAGGACCTAGCAGGTTACTGGTGCACGGTAGCACTCAGTAAAGGCTTATTGAATGAATGAATGGATGAATGAATGAATCAGCCAATGCTAGACTCAAGACCAATGCTGCCCTTACCTGAACACCCCTATTCTGTGAATGCTGAGTGTGAGAGATGATGTCTCTGATTTTTAAGGTCCATGGTTTCTCAGTCACATTGTTCTGGCCATCAAGGTGCTCATCATTTTGTGGAGAGACAGAATAGTGCACATAAAAAAGGGAGGTGGGTTTAGAAAGGGGAGCCAAAGAGATGCGAGAGGGACCAAGGAATATGGTCAACTAGTCTTCAGAGCCTTTGGAAATAAACTATCACAAAAGTAGGAAAAACATGAAATGGTGAAAAGTGAGATGAGCTCGTTGGTTTGTTTTATAGTTCTTGAATGTTTATTGAGGATCTATTTTGTGTCAGGTATTGTTTTTGGCTCTTGGGGGATAGCAGTGAAGAAGCCAGAAAAAGTCTACATCCACTATAGAGGGAATTCATAGAAATAAACCCTTATTTCTAACTCTCATGGTTAAACATGAAGGAGGCTTGTTTCATTTGATTCCTCTGCAAACATTTACTATTCTAGGCCCCAGGGATTGAGAAACAGAGATCGCTGACACTCATAAGAGACAGTGCTCTTGGGGACCAGTCTGACTAATTAACTCAGCCTCCTGTTTACTTCTGATCATTCTTCTGAGACTTTGGCCCCTGGATAACTGTTTTCCTTGCCAGGCTGAGTCCAGACATACTGCTGAGTAATGTTGCTGTCCATGTGGTGACCCTTAACACATTTCCTTGATCTCCTGATTTCCAGTGACCCTCTCCTCCACTGCCCCTCAGCTTTCTACTTCCATGGCCATCGAGGTCCTTAGTGTTATCTGAAAAGACTGCAACTCCCAGCTCTCACTTTCTGAGCATATCGTTAATAATTTCCCCTCCCTCAACTTTACCTCCTGCTAACTTAGCCAGTCAAAATGATGAATAATTGTTAGCATATTGGGCAGCTCACAGAGTTGATGGGAAGTCGGAACATCAGGTTAAAGAAATGGGCAGCATTCAAGGGAGTCCAGGTCACAGTGGGCACAGTTAGATACTTCTCAGTCGCAGTTTGGTTGGGTAGCAGGGCCATTGTTGAACCTGGCTGTCATTCCCCTTCCTGCCACCACGGCCACCACAGCTGGACTCTTGCTTGCAGGGTGTCAATACTCTCTTAGATTTCTTGCATCTTTGTGTCACTTTCATCAGATTGAGAGAACTGGGGAAGATTATTTAGTTTCTGCTTTTTACCATAGTTGCCAGGGTGCTGGGAGAGAAAAGATCTAATTCCATCCAGCATCCTTAGCAGGAGGAATGAGCTCTTCTTCTACAAAGACTAAAACCATAGTTTAATTTCCCCCAAACTAGAGGGGAATTTGGACGGTAAACAGCCAAAAGAAAGCCACATAGTCACTACATTCTACTCTTTGACTGATCAAGTCCCATGTGCATTTATTCTGTCAATATTTTTGAGAATGTACTGTGACTAGGGTAGGGGCAGAGGCAGTGAACCAAGCATAACAATCCCTGCTCAGATGAGACTTTGAGGAGATAGACAATAAACACAGAGATTATGTATATGGTATGTTACATCATGATAAGTGCCATGGACACTTAAGGGAAAAGGAACTTGAGGTGTTTAGAGAGATTAGATGTTAAATATGATGGTAGGGGAAGACTTATTGGGAAGCTGACATTTGAGCAAAGGCCTAAAAGGTGAAGAGCTCTCTGTATAACTGGGGGAAGGGTGTTCTGGGTAGAGAAGACAGCAAATGTGACGACCTTAATGTGGGGGCTTGGATAGGCATGGATATAGGGATATGCTTGGATATAGGGGCTTGAATAGAATGCCCTCCAATCAGGTGAGATGCCAGCATGGCTGGGTGTGGGGGACCAGCCCCCACGGAGAGATTAGGGTCCCTGAGCGGTGTGGCGGCGTCGGCGATTGTTCCTGGACTCCTGTCTAGTGCAGGAGCATATCCTGTCTAATGCAGGAGTCGATACCCTGGAAACTGGACTCTTGTCTAGTGCAAGAGCCGATACGCTGGGCTCCCGTCTAGTGCAAGAGCCGGTTCTGCAGAAGAGATAGATATAGAGAAAAGGAAGGAAAAGGAGAGACAAACAAGAAAAAGAATGGACCACTCTTCAAACGGATTTGAGCAGAAGCCGTTTAATGGAAGTCTTCATGCTTCTTTTATCCCAAATTTTCACGGGTTAAATCATAAGACTTTCACGCGGACACAGAGCCAGGTGGATGAGGGGCGACCCCCTACCCACCAGGTGTTTCCTCAGGCACGAGGAAGAACAAACCCAACAAAATCACAAGACGTTTACATGAACACAAGGCGAGGTGGGTGGAGGGTGTCCCCCACCCACCACCCAACAACTCACCACCCTAACCAACCACAACCCCTCAACCCCCCCCCCCGCTACCCCCCCCTACCTCCCTGGCCTACACACCCCTCGCACCCCCACGCCCAAAAAACCTTACACTAATTATAGCTAAAACTGGCTTTTAGAAGAATGCAGCCAGTCCAGAGTACGGGTTGGGTTCTTAAGAATGCAGCCCAGCCCAAAGTAGATAGTGAGCCACTTCTCGGAATGACTGATTACAATCTCCTAACAAAATGGCTACTCTAAAATCTTATATTCTATATATCTATACTAAACTCAAACCTATGATTCTAATACAAAAAGGCTTGTAATATGTTGAGGCTCTCGAAAGTGACCTGAGTTGGAATTATGCTTATGTAATGGCCAAAACTGCAGTCTGTGAGAAACAGAAACTGAGCTTTCACAGTTAACCATGCCTGCTGTAGTTTCAGAGCCTCATGTTTAGATCATCAGAGTTGTTTCTGGCTAAATATGCTAAATATTAGAGGGGGAGGTAATGGCGCCCACAGCTCTCGAACACGTTCTAACGGTCTCGAGGTCCTCGGCCCTCCCTGATTTCTGAGGTTCAGTGAGCCTCCGTGGCCGGCTACCAATAGGGCTTCATGTGGAAACAACAAGAAAAGTATGTCTGTGGCATTCAAAAAGCAGGTACAGAGTATCTAGACTTCTTATTAAAATTTCGTGGGCTTTATAAGCATAATGAAGAAATAAAAGAGTATTCCATCCTATGAAATAACGCAAATTCTGAGGGCTCTAAGGTACCGATGATCTCTTCTATTACAGTTCTTGTTTTACCAGAAATGTATGCTTCAGATGCTAAAGAGAAGGTGAGTAATAGGATGAACATAGATATATGCATCTTTATGGTCTAGAGTTCAGGTCTGTCGAGGTAATATAACTGTATATTCCAAAAGAGGGACCGAGTGATTGCTGTGTGTTAGGGACAGGGATGAGAGGAAGGTACATTGACAGGAACTGGGAAGGGCAGATATTATGGGCTCCACCAGGAAAGAGATTTGAGTCTGCTTGGACCCCACACGTCTGCAAGGGGAGAACTCAGTGTGGATGTGCTGCTGACAAGTTGGACACGGGCTGTGGTCCCAGAAATCTGCTTGAACTGTGTGGTCTGAAAACACAGGCCAGGCACGGTGGCTCAAGCCTGTAATCCCAGCACTTTGGGACACTGAGATGAGAGGATTGCCTGAGCCCAGGGGTTTGAGACCAGCCTGGGTAATTTGGCAAGGCCTCATCTAAGAAAGAAAGAAAGAAAGAAAGAAAAAGAAAGAAAGAAAGAAAGGAAGGAAGGAAGGGAGAGAGAAAGAAAGAAAGAAAGAAAGAGAAAGAATTAGCTGGGTGTGGTGGCGTGCGCCTATAGTTCCAGCTACTTGGAAGGCTGAGGTGGAAGGATTGCCTGAGTCCAGCAGATCGAGGCTGCAGTGGCTGTGAGTGTGCACTCCAGCCTGGGTGATAGAGTGAGACTCCAACTCAAAAAAAAAAAGTAAGAAAATACATAGTGAAGAGGGACTAGGTTGTCAGTAGACAGTTCTCTGTGGGAAGAGACAGGTAAGGCTTGAGTGGCAGCTGGACCAGAAGATCTTGTGACCTTATAGTGTATCGCTGACAGAACAGCAGAGGACTAGCAGCACTGACAGATGGATCACATGACATCAAGGAACACTGCAGCTGCTGAGATAGAGACCCTCTAATGTCTGTCCATATTGTCACAGTCCCTAGAGAAGGGCATGTCCAGGGCGCAAGCACTCCTGTACATTCCTGAACAACATTCCTGAGAGCTAATAAACGGTGTGCTTCCTTTGTCTCCTGTGCACTCCCAGTGAGTAGCTTCAGGGGATCACTGACTTCCCTGTAGTCTAAGCCCCGTCAACTGAAAGA
Organism: Tarsius wallacei; assembly: GCA_963574415.1. Lineage (NCBI taxonomy): Eukaryota > Metazoa > Chordata > Mammalia > Primates > Tarsiidae > Tarsius > Tarsius wallacei. Next base: position 6,218 of record CAUYQG010035255.1, on the reverse strand, counting down.
TGCAAATCTCTTTTTACTCCCTTTTTCTGAGTGGTTATAAGTTTGAGTATAACTTTTGTATCAATGTACTTGTAAGCTTTGTGATTTGTATAACCTTTGCATAATGCATGATGTGTTAGGCCCTTTACGGCAAGCTTGTTTGCCACTTCTGCCGGGCCCTACTGATAAAAGCTATGAGATACCTCTGATACCTGGCACCAGGAAGTCTGGACAGAAAACTGTCACTATCGATAAATGTGGTTAAAACTCGAGTTCTATACAACGCTCTGCTGGTCATGTAGCTAATGTATAGATACTAACAATTCTGGACTATAAAACTGAACTGTAAAAGCCTGGAGGGTGAGCAGAACCAGTTTTGAAAGACCTTGAGTCTGGCTCTGCTCCCTGGATTTGAACTCAGAAATAAACTTCTTTCTACCACTTCCCTGCCCCTTTGATTTATTGGTATCAAGGGGAGAAGCCGAGCGTTACTCGGACCATAACACTGCTGCAACTGTCGACTAAAAACTCAAAGATCTTCTCCACTCAGACTATGGCGACCCTGGGCAATGAGGGTCCCGGAATAAGGGAGGCGGCGTTCAAATGACAAGCAAGACTCACGCCCTAATGGGATGCTTAGAAATAAATAAATGGGTAGATAGATAAATCTATACATATATTTGTTAAGAAATGGAAATGAATTCGTAAACGTTCCCAAAAACTAAGCAGACCCCTTCTTGGATAAGGAGACCCCAGAGAAACCTTGAAAATTGAGTTCCCGGCCATGAAGTCACGAATGGGAGATTGGATACTCCTCTAAATACCCCCTCCCTGGCTAACTGCCGTTAGGCTTTCATTCCTAAGGGTTAAACAGGAACCAGCCCTTTGGAAAGACTCATTCCACCCCTGATATCAACCAACTGCCTGACACTGCCCCTTCCTTTTGCTATTTCCACAAGACAACCAGCTAGTATTCCTTTTTAAGAGACCACCCACAAGAAGTAGTTCTGGCCAGTTTATGGAGGGTACACAGTAAGGGGCTTCATGTCCTGTGCTTTCGCTTTTGACATCATAGACTGAAAACTCCACCCTCCAACCATGATAATGCCACCATTTTTTGAACCTGGAACCCATGGAGAGGCATGAAGTTGACTTTCAGATATGCATGTTTCTCCTTTCATAAATAGCCATGATTCCTCCTATGATATATTAAATATGCATATTGGCTACCCCATTCTGCATAAATTCCTTTTCCCTTTGCCCCTCTCTTGAAGTGTTTGTTTCTAGCTTCTGATCCGAGGCTATGCTTCCCAGCCTGTCAAATGGCTGTCCTGTAGGCTGCAATACTTTATGAGAAATAAAGTTCTCCTTTCCAAATATATGAACCTTGTCATTCTTCAGTTGATATGATAGATAGATAGATAGATAGATATAGATATAGATATAAAGATATTTATAAATATAAAATACTTATGTATTATAAAATAAAATATGTATACATTCTATATATAATACACATATTTTTCAAGTAAAGTCTTTACTTTCATATAGAAACCAAGGATAAAAAACAGTCTCCAGATTCAAAACTTCTGTTTCAATCAACCTTGGTTTGCATATTAGGTGGGAAGGATTCTGGGAGTGCCAAAATCTTTAGAAGGAAAATGTTTAATCTCATCCTTTACTTCCACCTTCAAATGTGAGGGTTTGATCTCAAAAGTTCACTGAAAAATCTCTGACATGAAGCAGATGATTAATAGGAGAAAAACATTCAAATTTACATACACAGAAGACTTCAGCATGAAGACCCAACCTTCCAATGAGATACAGAAGCTTGTATAACATCTTGAAGTTAGAAAACGAATGTGGACTCAGAGCATAGCCCAAAGTTTTAGTGCAAGTCGGGTTATGGGAGAGGCTTAGCTAGCAAAGGTGGCCTTGTTTATGTAGATAGAGTCTCACACACAGGTAGAAGCCCTTAGAGAGAATAGATGGTAAGTATTCCTTTTCAGACTTTTAAAGGCGCCAGACTCTCAGTCTCTCCTAGATCCAGGAAAGGCCTGCAAAGTGAAGGCCTGGCTGCATCAATGGAAATTCTCTACAGATGCAAATTTCCCCTCAAATGTAGCTTTGTAAGGCCACTTTTGTCTCCCTGAGGCCCTGCAGCAGCCATTTCAAGATACGTCAAAGAATTCCATTTTGAGCTAAAATGTTTTTGTTTCCCTCACATACGTACCATACAGCCTTAGGTGTGTATTAAAATGTTCAAAGAAAGGGAAGAATAAGTATTTACTCAAGAATTACATGTAGAGGAAATGTGTTACCTAAAGGAATAATTTTAAAAATGGGATATAATCGTGGCTCTTATACATTTAGAAAATTAACACAAGTCAGAAATTTTATATAGCTGATTAATTAATGAGAGTAGCATTGAGACACTACAGCTAATTCATAGGGGAAATAAAAATATAATGCATATAAAAGCAGTAAGGAAATTAATTTATAAATGAATACAGATCTTGCTTACTACAGGAATGGAGGCAGGAAAATCACTTATACTTGCATCTGACAGAAGTAATTTACATATCTATAACAAGAGTGATTTGCAGTGCTATCAGTTATCTACAATTTGCAGAGTTGTAAAGTATATCAAAAACAATGAAAGGCTCAATGATCCCATGGAAACAGCTAAACCACCTAATTTTTCACTGAAGTTATCAGCAATCTTTTTGCTTCATTTCTAAGTCTTTTACTAAATAACAAAATCAAAGCAGAAATTTAAAAAATCTCTTAAACAAATAAAAATAAAGACACAAGATATCAAAATCTCTGGGATACCACAAAAGTGATGCTAAGAGAGAAATTTATTACACTGCATGCACATATTAAAATAGAAATATCTCAAATAAACAACCTAATGTCCCACCCAAGGGAACTAGAAAAACAAGAACAAACTAAACCCAAAGCTAGCAGGAGAAAAGAAATTACCAAAATCAGAACAGAATTAAACAAAATTGAGACTAAAAAGTCATACAAAGGATCAATGAGTCAAAAAGCTGGTTATTTGAAAAGACAAACAAGATTAACAGACTATTAGATTAGAGAGAGAGAGAGAGAGAGAGAGAGAGAATTCAAATAAATGCAATCGGAAATGAAAAAGGTGACATTATAACTGACCCCGAAGAAATACAAAACATCCTCAAAGATTATTAGAAATATCCATATGCATGTAAACTAGAAAATCTAGAAGAAATAGATAAATTTCTAAAAACACACAACTTCCTATGATTGAAACAGAAAGAAATGGAAACCCTGAACAAACCTATAACAAATCTTGAAACTGAATCAGAAATAAAAGACCCATCTGACAAAAAACAAAAAAAAGCTCTGGACCAGACAGATCCACAGCAGAATTTTACCAGACATAAAGAGAAGAAAGGGTACCAGTCCTCTTGAAATTATTCCTAGGATGCAAAATTGGTTTAATATATTCAAATCGATAAATGTAGTCTACAACATAGACAGAAGTTAAAAACAAGAACCACATGATCATCTCAACAGATGTAGAAAATGCGTTTAAAAATTCAACATCCATTCATGATAAAAACCCTCAATCACCTAGGCACTGATGGAACATACCTAAAAATAATAAGAGTCATCTATGACAAACCCACAGCCAATATCATACCGAATGGACAGGAGTTGGAAGCATTCCCTCTAAGAACTGGAACAAGACAAGCATGTCCACTCTCAGCACTCCTATTTAACACAGTACTAGAAGTCCTAGATAGAGCAATCAGGCAAGAGAAAGAAATGAAAGGTACCCACATTTTTTTAAAAAGAAGTTAATTATCTCTCTTTGCAGAAGATACGATTCTACACCGAGAATATCCTAAAGATTCAACCAAAAGACTCTTTGAGCTGACAAGTGACCTCAGTAAAGTCTCAGGATAAAAAATTAATGTTCAAAATTCAGTAGCATTTCTATACACCATTAACATTCAAGCCAAGAACCAAATCAAGAACATAATCTCACAACAGCCACACACACACACAATGAAATACCTAGGAATACATCTAATGGAGGAGGTGAAAGGTCTCTACAACAAGAACTAAAAAACACTGCTGAAAGAAATTGAAGATGATACAGATAAATGGGAAAACATTTCATGTTCATGGGTTGAAAGAATTAATATTGTTAAAATTGCCATACTTCCCAAAGCAATCTACAAGTTAACTCAATCTCTATTAAACTACCAGTGGCATTTTTCAAAGATCTAGAAAAAACAATACTTAAATTTTTATAAAAACAAAAGAGCCCAAATAGCAAGATCAATTCTAAACAAAAAGAACAAAGCTGGAGGCATCATATTACCAGACTTCAAACTTTACTACAAGGCTACAGTATGGTACCAAAACAGCATGGCACTGGTACAAAAATAGGTACCAATAGAACACAACCAAGATCCCAGAAATAAAGCCACTGGCTTACAACAAATTGATCTTTGACAAAGCTGAACAAAATAAACACTGGGGAATGGGCACCCTCTTCAATAAATGGTGTGGAGAAAACTGGCTAGACCTCTGCTGAACCCCCTTCCTCTCACTGTATACAAAAATTAACTTAAGATAGGTTAAAGACTTAAATGTAAGATCTTAAACTATAAAAATCCTAGAAGAAAGTCTAGAAAATATTATTCTGGACATTGGCCTGGGCAACAAACATATGACCAAGACCTCAAAGGTAAATGCTACAAAAACGAAAATTAACAAGGGGGACCTAATCAACTAAAGAGCTTCTGCACAGCAAAAGAAATCATCAATAGAGTAAACAGACAACCTACAGAATGGAAGAAAATATTTTCTTTTTTTCCTTTTTTGATTTGGAGTCTCACTTCGTCGCCCAGGCTGGGGTGCCGTGGCATGCTCACAGCCACCGCAGCCTTGATCTGCTGGGCTCAGGCAATCCTTCCACCTCAACCTTCGAAGTAGCTGGAATTATAGGCATGTGCCACCACGTCTGGCTAAAGTTTTTGATTTATGGTAGAGATGAGGTCTTGCCAAGTTGCCCAGGCTGGTATAGAACCTGTAGGCTCAGACAATCCTCTCACCTTGGCCCCCAAAGTGCTGGGATTATAAGCATGAGCCACTGCACCCGGCCTGAGAAAATATTTTCAAACTGTACATCCAATAAAGACCTAGTATCCAGAATCTGTAAGGAACTTAAATGAGTCAGCAAGAAAAAAACAAATAATCCCATTAAAAAGTGGGTAAAGGGCATGAACAGACAATTCTCAAAAGAAGACACACAAGCGATCAATAAACACATGAAAAAAATGTTCAGTAACAATAATCATTAGAGAAATGTAAATCAAAACCACAATGAGATACCAGCTCATGCCAGTCAGAATGACTTTTATTAAAAAATCAAAACACAGCAGACATTGTAGAGGAAAGAGAATGCTCATACATTGTTGGTGGGAACGTAAGCTAGTCCAGCACCCTTTGGAAAGTGGTTTGGAGATTTCTCAAATAACTAAAAATATATTTACCATGTTTACCATTTGACCCAGAAATTTCACCACTGGGTATATACCCAAAGGAGCATAAATCATTCTACCAAAAAACACCTGCACTCTATGTTTACTGCAGCACTATTCACAATAGCAAAGTCATGGAACCAATCTAGATGCCCATCAATAGTGAACTGGATAAAGAAAATGTGGCACAAATACACCACGGAAGACCATGCGGCCTTAAAAGAAAAATGAAATCCTATCCTTTACAGCAACATGGATGCAGCTGGAGGTCAGTATTCTAAGCAAACTAACACAGAAACAGAAAAGCGAATACCACCTGTTCTCAATTACAAATGGGAGCTAGACATTGGGTCCTCAGGACTTAGGGTTCATAGGAACAACAGACGCTCGGAGCTCTTAAAGGTGGGGAATAGGAAGGGGCAAGGGTTGAAAAACTGCCCGTTGGGGACCATGCACATCATTTGGATCATGGGGTTAACGAAAGCACAAACCTCACCACCACACAATATGCCTGTGTAGAAAACCTCACATGTACCCCTTGAATCTAAAAATAAGCAAAGAAGCCAGGCTCGGTGGCTCAGCCTGTAATCCCGCGCCTTTGGGAGGCTGAGGTGAGTGGATTGCCTGAGCCCGCGGGTTCAAGACCCGCCTGGGCAAGCGAGACCTCATCTCTACAATAAATCAAAAAATTAGCCGGGCGTG
>CAUYQG010035251.1:0-10412 GCA_963574415.1 Tarsius wallacei | reverse complement strand
GTGGCTCAGCCTGTAATCCTGCGCTTTGGGAGGCTGAGGTGAGTGGACTGCCTGAGCCCGCGGGTTCGAGACCCGCCTGGGCAACTTGGCGAGACCTCATCTCTACAATAAATCAAAAAATTAGCCGGGCGTGGTAGCAAGCGCCTGTAGTTCCAGCTACTTGGAAGGCTGAAGCAGAAGGATCGCTGGAGCCCAGCAGGTCGAGGCTGCAGTGGCCGGGAGTGGCCATTGTGCTCCAGTCTGGGTAACAGAGTGAGACTCCAACTCAAAACAAAACAAAACAATATTGCTGCCACAACTGTTCCAAATGTCAAACATGTACAATATCAAACATGTGTCAGATGGAAATCTGTAACCTTAGTTTCTACTTAGCCTAAAGTCCAACATTACAACATTCCCAAACCCCAACAGACTTGTCTTTTTCTTAATCCGTGTCACTAAGACTTGAACAGAGATTATTTTATCTACTCTGCGCAACCCTAAAAGATTAAAAACAACTGCTGTCACAGTATACCTGAGTTCTCTGAGAAATTATTCCCATTCTATGAGCCATGCAAAATCTTTACAAGTTCGTGATTCATGATGAATACGCATCCCAAACAATCCTTCTCACCTGGAGGTAGCATTATCACCGAATTCTCAACTCAGGTTCTTTCTAGCGGAGCCTGAAATTTCTTGTAAGTCTCTGAATATGGGAGTGAGATAAAATGGCACAGATTCTGTCAGAGATCCTGCTGTCTTCTTATCTGCTCTCTTTGTTGGTTCTTTGACCACCACTTGCTTCCTTATTCATGGTACTACCCAAACCGCACCACTTATTCCATCATTCCCAACTAATAGTGTGAGAGATACTAGTACCAGTTTTGTGCTTGTATCTTTACACTTGATCTTAAGTGAATTCACCAAGACAAGTATACAACAAACCCTGATCGCTTATGTATACCTTTGTTTCTATCTCTGGTTACTCAGAGATCATCCACAACAGAATGTTGCACCATGAGCTCAAAATGTCCAAACTAAACTTATCTCACCCTTCAAACAATAACTCATTCTAACTGAACCTTTTAATCAATAAAGTCATAATTACAGTCTCCTAAGCTGAATACCTTGAAGCTATTACCTGACTCTTAACTTTCCTTCATTATTTTAGTCCAATTTTTAAAAATCCAGCTGGGTATGGTAGTTCATGCCTGTAACCCCAGCACTTTGGGAGGCCAAGATGGGAGAACTGCTTGAGCCCAGGAGTATGAGACCAGCCTGGGCAACACAGCAAGCACTCATCTCTATTTCAATTATTTAAAAATAAATAGGCCAGGCAAAGTGGCTCACATATATAACCCTAGCACTCTGGGAGACCAAGGTGAGAGGATTGCCTGAGCCCACAGGTTCGAGACCAGCCTGGGCAACTTGGCGAGAACTCATCTGTACAATAAATCAAAAAATTAGCCGGCCATGGTGGCGCGTGCCTATAGTTCCAGCTACTTGGAAGTTTGAGGTGGAAGGATCTCCTGAGCCCAGCAAGTCAAGGCTGCAGTGGCCATCAGCCTTGAACTCCTAGGCCCAAGCCAGCCTTCTCAATAACTGGGACTACAGGCACAAGCTACCTCGCTCAACTAATTTTTTGAATTTTTGTAGAGACGAGGTCTCGCTGTGTTGCCCAGGCTATTCTCAAACTCCTAGGCTCAAGCAATCCTCCTGCAGTGGCCTCTCAAACTGCTGGGATTACAGGGGCAAGCCACCACACCTAAATTTTGAGTTTTTGTAGACACAAGGTCTCGGTGTATTGCCAAGGCTGTTTTACACTGCACCCTCAATGAAAGTCCTCGGATCCAATCAGTTCAGCCTCTAACAGAGATCAAGGAATTACAGACTGCCTCTATTCACTGTACCTTTCATCTAAAAAAAAAAAGCTCCTCCACAGTTTCTCTTCATTCACCTTGAGTCCTATTAATTGTTGGAAGTATCACTTAATAAAGCCTTTTGCAGCTAATTAATTCCAATTAATTTTATCTTTAAAAAAATGCTTATTTCAGTTACATGTTTAATCTTTCTCTAAGTGTCTCACGTGACAGCTATCTCAGCCACATCATAAAACTACTTCACAACAGACTGTGCTTTTTTTTTTTTTGAGTTGGAGTCTCACTCTGTCACCCAGACTGGAATGCAGTGGCATGCTCCCAGTCACTGCAGCCTCACCCTGCTGGGCTCCAGCAATCCTTCCACCTCAGTCTTCTAAGTAGCCACAATTACAGGCTTGCACTACCATGCCCAGCTAATTTTTGATTTATTGTAGAGACGAGGTCTCGCCAAGTTGCCAGGGCAGGTCTTGAACCCACAGGCTCAGGCAATCCACTCACCTCGGCCTCCCAAAGTGCTGGGATTGTAGGCTGAGCCACTGAGCCCAGCCCAGACTGTGCTTCTTAAAGCCTATCGGCCAAGCACAGCACCTTGCATGTTGCAGGCATACATACCAGGCTAGCTGAAGAAAATGTACATCCTCCTTAACTGCTTAAGTTGTCCATTAAAAAAAAACCCATCCTGCTTTTTTGTTAGAACTATCTTACCAAGTGAAGCAATACCAAGGTTTCATTCAAAATTAAGATTATATTGTATGTATTGCTTTAAAAAAATCTCTATTTAAAAAATAAAATCTTGATAAATAAATTATATCTTCAGAAATCAGGAGCTGGCAGTATGATAACATTTCACAATGATAAAATAGGAACTAACCCGTTCTTACTATGTAATGGTTCAAGTTAGGGTTAGGGTGATCCGTGATTGTGCCACTGCACTCCAGCCTGGGCAACAGAGTGAGACCTGACTCAAAGAAAATAAATACATAAAACATAATAGCGAGGCATTAAAATCACAAGTTTCTGTTTCAGACAGACCTGGCTTCAAGTACAGACATCACGACTTACCCCTGTATAACACTAGATACCTCACTTAACATCTCCAAACCTCAATTTCTTCATCTGAAAAGTGAGGGTAATAATAGTTATCAAGCTTATTGGGTTGTTTTTATATAAACTATGTACATGCAGTGAATGCTGACTATTACTATCACCAACAATACTACCTCATGGTTTTGGAAAAAACTGGAAATAATTACTTGAAAATGCGTACAATTCTTCTATCTCCTTAACCAACCTCCTTTACCAGCAACCACACTATGCCAATTTGTTCTATATGGAATCATTATAATTTAAGGTTCAAACAGGTAAAAATTACACTGATCAGAAATCTGAACTCACATCTGAACCAGAAGCTCTCATCATTGCATTCGGCGAAGACTCTCCTCTCTTCCTCTGTTGGAATGTAATCAGCCCCTATGTCTTTTTTTCAAAGAAAACAGGACAATATTAAAATAGCTATAATAAAACTAAATCTGAGAAATTAGTTTAGTCAAAAATATTAACAATTCTTTTTTAAAAATCAAGTAATGAAACAAGTAATGTGGCTTTTAAACTTTTAACAAACTTGGACTTAAAATAGAAGTTACAGTGTTCCCATCTGCTAGTCAGGACGGACTATATAAGGCCCCATGCAAAATGGAAATGTAGGAGTAATTACGAACCATTTCAAGATGGCACAACAGAGTCTTAAACAAGTGTGGGGCCCAGTGCAACCACACAGGTCAAGTGACACACCCACAAAGTCAGCCTGGCTGTGACTGCTACTCAAGGCAGAGAAAGTGCTTCTAATTATAAATACTTAATAGATAATTACGGGGAATTGGTCTTGGAACTTCTGCATTCGGCTCTCGAAAATCAGCCCTCCCATTCATCTCTCCTGTATCAAAAACATTTATATGAATTATTAGAAACTCATAACATAGGTCAAAGTAAATCAAGATGTGTGACATAATAAAACTATTAGTCTACATGGCCATCAGTCAACAAATGCTTACAAAACACCCACATTTTAAGTACTTGGCATAACAAAATAACTAAATGAAAAAAAATGACAGACCTAATTAATTTGAAACAAGTTATTCGTGTGAAGTTGTGTTTTATAAGCATTTATCAGCTGGCAATATCAAGTTATTTTTAAAAATCAATTAAATAGACATATTTCCCCCCATGCTAGTTTATCTCACATTATCCTACATTTTGGTCCCTTCAGAAATCTATGCCCAATGATTAGGATACTTACCCTAAATTGAAGAGAGAAAAAAAAAAAATCAAGTCATTTCTAGGTTTTCGTTTTTTTATTTTATTTTTTTTGAGTTGGACTCTCACTCTTGTCACCCAGGCTGGAGTGCAGTGGCACGCTCACAGCCACCACAGCCTCAACCTGCTGGGCTTAGGCAATCCTTCGCCTCAGCCTTCAAAGTAGCTGGAACTACAGACACAGGCGACCACGACGGGCTAGTTTTTTTGTGACTTATTGTAGAGACGAGGTCTCACCAAGTTACCCAGGCTGGTCTAGAATCCCCAGGCTCAACAATCCTCTCGCCTGGACCTCCCAAAGTGCTGGGATTACAGGCTGAGCCACTGCACCCAGCCTGGGTTTCCATCTTAAAAATTACCAGCCAGGCAGGGTGGCTCCAACCGGTAATCCCAGCACTTTGGAAGTTAAAGGTGGGAGGATTGCCTGAGTCCAGGGGTTCAAGACCAGCCTGGGCAACTTGGCGAGACCTTGTCTCTACGATAAATCAAAAAATTAGTAGGGCGTGGTACCGTGAGCCTGTGGTTCCAGCTACTTGGAAGGTTGAGGCGGAAGGATCTCCTGAGCCCAGCAGGTCGAGGCTGCGGTGGCCGTGAGCGTGCCACTGCTCTCCAGCCTGGGCGACAGAGACTCCAACTCCAAAAAAAAAAAAAAAAATTTGAGATAATCACCAGGAAACATACCGCCCCGCCCACAAAGCAGTATTAAACGATAAATTGGAGGAACAAAGAGGTCAGACTTTCTCTCTGCGGTGCAAAGCCAACAGCAAGCTTGGGACTCTCCAAATCTCCTTCCTCCCAAGAACAGACAAGGAAAAAATAATGCATAACATCCCAAGAATATACGCTTTTATTTTTTTTAATTGGTTTTTGTTTTCACCCGTATCTAGGGGCTTACAGACCAACGGATTAGTTAACTCTGCAGGACGTCTATTCCGGACCAGGACCCATCCCCAGTCTACAGACGAGGTCCAAGGCACGCACGGGAGGACGCGCCCTTCGCCGTCACTGGGGCGCAGGGAAAGGGACAAAGCAGGTGCGCCGCACCCACGGGGAACGGTGCTACCCGGGGAACCACTTTTCCCCTAAAAAAAATCATTAGGAACTCCCGCAAGGGCACCTTCCTAGAAAGCCCATAGACCGCGGAGACCAGAGAGGCCCAAACAAGATGCCGAGTCTCTTCGTGCCACAGTCCAGAACTGGGCTGGCCCCTCGGCCTGAGGCCGCCCCCGCTAAGCAACAGCCCCGCGCCTTTTCCTCCCCCACCACGACCCGCCCGAATCACACCCCAGACACGTGCCCCCGCCTCGCCGCAGCCCGCACGCAGTAGCCCGAAGCCCCGAGCGCGGCCGGCCCCGCGCAGGCAGGAAATGGCGGAAGGTGCACGGGCGGCGGGGGCGAGGGCGAGCGGGAAAAGCACGGGCCTTCTGCGTCACCTCACCCACCTCCCGACGACAGCGGCAGGCGACGGCGCGGCGAGCCCAGGCGACCAAGGGCAGAAGGCCCAGAGGGGGACTCGGGGTGGCGGGGAGGGAGGAGAACGCGCGGGGCTGCGGTCTGAGGGAGGGGGCAGACACCGACTCGCCGTCCTGGAGTCGCCCAGATACGGGAGCAAAATGACCGCAACCCGGAAGCACTGTCTACCGACCCCAGGAAGTAGCGTACGACGTTCCCCACGGCGTCTAAGAGCGAACAGCCTCGGAATAGACGCGCGCACCGGCGTCTGTCGGCCCCGCCCGCCCCTGTGCGTCCCTCGGTCTTTCGCCCGCAGGCCGCGGCGCTCACGAGCTGCACTGCGGCTGCGCAGGCGCGGCGGGCTGGAAGCCCCGCCCCTTTCCGGCGTCGCTGGGGGCGTCTCGAATTTGGGCGGTTGTTACGCGTGTTTCTTAGCTTCTGGGGCAACGCATAGCCAGGAACCTTCTGGAGCCCCAGTTAGCTCTCCCATTGTTGAGAGTTACCGACTTTTCTTTCTCTTATGAAATAGCCCATTCATTCCGTTCCCGGAGTCTCTGGACTGAGAGGTTAAAAAGTCGGTTTTGAGCATGCGCACTCGAAAACGAAGCGCGCCCGCTCGAGTCAAGTCTGCGACCCGCGCTGCAGCCCGGAAGGCCGGCTGGGACGTGCAGGAGAGTGTGACCTCTGCTTAGTCCTGCACAGAGCGGGCAGACAGGCGCTGAGAATTAGGGAAACGCCTCCAGGGTGTTGAAGGCTGGAGTCAGCAGAGCAAAGCAGGCCCTTCGCCTTCTGGATCACCTGGGCTGCCCTCGCGACCCTTGCCGCTCCTATCCTCCTCCGTGAAGGCTGAGGAGATGAAAGCAGGTCTCCTTCTGAGCCTGTCCACACTACCCTCCCTTGGAGAGAGAGGGTGCTCCTTTTCCTCCCCTTCTAAATGTGTCTTTTCTCCTTGATAAACTCTATTCTGCTGGCCAGCCTGGTGACTTGTTCTAGAATTCTTTGTTGTTGTTTGTTGTTTTTTTGAGTGGGAGTCTCACTCTGACCCCCAGGCCGGAGTGCAGTGGCATGCTTAAGACCACTGCAGCCTCGACCTGCTAGGCTCAGGCGATCCTTCCGCCTCAGCCTTCCAAGTAACTGGAACTACAAGCATGCATCACCACACCCGGCGTCAAATCAAATTTTTGGGTTTATTGTGCAGATGAGGTTTCACCAAGTTTCCCAGGTTGGTCTCAAACCCCTGAGCTCAGGCAAGTCCTCTTGCCTCTGCCTCCCAATGCTGGAATTACAGGCGTGAGCCACCGTACCCAGCTAGAATTCTTTCTTGCAGCAAAGTCAAGAACCTGGACAAGTGTTGAGACCTCTTTCTTTCTGTCTGTCTGTCTCTGTCCTCTCTGTCTCTCTCCTGTCTCTCCCTCCCTCTCTCTCTCTCTCTCTCTCTCTCTCTCTGTCTCTGTCTCTGTCTCTCTTTTCTCCACCACCCACCTCTCCCCTCCTCCCCCAGCAACACTCAGGCTGGGGACATTTCCTCTCTGAGCCTCAGGTTTTTCTCATTTGAAAGTAAAAATAATACCTACTTCCTAAGGTTGTTAGGATTAAGACAGCAAATCTAAAAATAGACATAAAAGTGCTCAATCTGTCTGTTGATGTCTGTCAGTGAAGGGCTTGTGACACCTGTTGATCATGCATCATGTTGTCACAGCCAGTCACTGACCATGGACTCATTTTCATTCATTCATTCATTCCACAAGTGTGTATTGATGCCCCCCTATGAGCCAGGCGCTGAAGGTGACTGGCAACTCAACAGTGAACGATCCTCGTTCTGCCCATTTTATTAGTTCCTTCAACCTCAGCTTTCTTACCTTTCTCTGAACCCCTTAGCGAGGAACCTCATTTCCTTTCTTGTTGCCTCTAGAGCCCTCTGAATGTGTTCACCCACAGACATACTGAAGAGAGAGAGCCATCTAAAGCCCAAATTTAACTTCATGGTTCCTTCACAGCCTTTTGATGTGCCCATCATGCACAGATTATAAGGCTGGTCATGGCTTGGCCTATGTCCCTCACTTTCTTCTACCGAATTTTAGTGTGGCCTTTGCACTCAGTGTTCCCTGTATGCTGTTTCCCAGCGCAACAATCAATTTTGTTGATATTTCAAAATCCTGTGTTTACATCACCTCCTTCATGAAGCCTTCCCTGAAACTCCAGAGAATCACTCTTTGTAGTCCTCAGCTTGTCCATGCTTCTGTCACTGCATTGTAGCTCTATGCTGTGTTTTGATCTTTATACTTGTGTCTCCCTTGAATACAGAACTCCATTAAGACATGGATCTTGCCTTATGAGTCTTCATGTAAGCACATATTTCAATATTAGTAATTAATATTCATGTTGTTCCTGGGGCATGGTGAGTTTGTTCTGGACCCGGGGTCTTTGCAATTATGTTCCCTCTTCTAGAACACTGTTCTTTCAGGTGTTCACACTTCTTGTCTCACACTTCAGTTGCTGTCAGATTAGAGGCCTTCCTTGACCACACAATTAATGTGGTCCCCAGCCACTCTCTGTGTTACCTTGTTTATTGTTTTCATAGCACTTATCATGATCTAAAACAATTATTTGTGTATTGTCTCTCTTTCTCTCTCTCCTCACTGAAATAAAAGATCCATGAAAGCAGAAGCCATATTTGTTTAGCATTAAAGTGATTAGCACATCGTGGGAAAACAATAAATATATTTTAAATGGTTTTGTTGAATTTTTTTTACAAGAAGAAACAAAATAGGAAAATTAGAAGAAATTCCAAGTGAGCTTTATGCTAAAGCAAAATCTGCTTTGCTTTTCTTTCTGGCTAGATTGTGAACAATAGAAAGAATAGACAATGATAGATAGATGATATATGGGTAGATAAACAGATGATAGATGATAGATAAATAAATGATAGATAATACAAATAGATGATAGATAGACTAGAGAGAGAAATGGAGAGGGAGATTTCAGACCCTAGCTTTATCATACTCTTTTTTTTTTTTTTGGGTTGGAGTCTCACTCTTGTCACCCAGGCTGGAGGGCAGTGGCATGCTCATGGCTACTGCAGCCTCGACTTGCTGGCCTTAGGTGGTCCTTCCACCTCAGCCTTCCAAGCAGCTGGAACTACAGACACACACCACCATGCCCGACTAGTTTTTGTGATTTATTGTAGAGACAAGGTCTCGCCAAGTTGCCTAGGCTGGTCTTGAACCCCTGGGCTCAGGCAATCCTCTTGCCTCAGCCTCCCAAATATCATATTCTTTTTATTTATTTAGCCAGGCTTAACATCGCACATGGAAGATGGATGAGTGCATTTTCTGCTTGCTCCTACCCCCCCATTTCTCATCCATTAGCCAATCAAGAAATTGGGTTTTGGCCAGACTTTGTGACTTAGCCTGTAATTCCAGCACTTTGGGAGACTGAGGCGAGACTTGACTTAACTGGACGTGGTAGCTCGAGCCTTTAGTTCTGGCTACTTGGAAGACTGAGGCAAAATGATTGTGGGAGCCCAGCAGGTCGATGCTGGGGTGGCTGTGAGTGTGCCACTGCACTCTAGCCTGGGCGACAAAGTGACACTCCAACTCAAAAAAAAAAAAAAAAAAAAAGAAAGAAAGAAAAAGAAATTGGGTTTCTGTTGATAAAGGGCATGGAGCTCTTTCTGTGGGAACAAATACAATTCTAAGACATAAAAGGTGAACTATCATTTTGTATCTGTGCTGATGTTTAAAGGTTATTGAGTCCTTTGATAATTTGAGTAGTGCAACAATCAAAGAATTCAAACATAAATTGGGTAAGATCCAAAGACTTCCTGGAAGTTGATTCACATTTGCTAGAGATATGCTGCAGAATTTACTAGCCAATGCAAACACTTGGTATACTAATCTTGAACTATGAGATCACCAGAAATCAATCTACCTGAATTCAATTAAATCAACACTTTTCAAAATATTTTCATTGAGTTAAGATCTAATGAAGCCAGGCACAGTGGCTCATGCCTGTAATCCCAGCACTTTCGGAGGCAGAGGCAAGAGGATTGCCTGAGTCCAAGGGCTCAAGACCAGCCTGAGCAACTTGATGAGGCGTTGTCTCTACAATAAATCACAAAAACTAGCCGGGCATGGCGGTGTGTGCCTGTGGTTCCAGCTGCTTGGAAGACAGGCGGAAGGATTGCCTATGCCCAGGAGATTGAGTTTGTGGTGGCCATGAGTATGTCACTGCACTGCAGCCTGGGTGACAGAGTGAGACTTCTACTCAAGGGGAAAGATCTAATGAAATGTCACTATAAGAAATTTCTACTTGTCAGACATTACTTTGTAAAAATTAATTATAAAGGAATAGTTTAACCGGGCTCGGTGGCTCAGCCTGTAATCCCAGCGCTTTGGGAGGCTGAGGTGAGTGAATTGCCTGAGCCCGCAGGTTCGAGACCTGCCTGGGCAATTTGGCGAGACTTCATCTCTACAATAAAATTAAAAAAAAATTGGCCGGGCAATAGGAATAGTTTAGGGTACTCATTAATTCAAATAAATTAAATCAACGTGATACATTCCTACTTTCTTTTTTTTTTTTTTTGAGTTGGAGTCTCACTCTGTTGCCCAGACTGGAGTGCAGTGGCCGCTCCCAGACACCGCAGCCTCGACCTGCTGTGCTCTGGCAAGCCTTCCGCTTCAGCCTTCCAAGTAGCTGCAACTACAGGCGTGCACTACCACGCCTGGCTAATTTTTTTATTTATTGTAGAGATGAGGTCCCGCCAAGTTGCCCAGGCAGGTCTCAAAC
>CAUYQG010035248.1:0-16177 GCA_963574415.1 Tarsius wallacei | reverse complement strand
ACAGTATATTGTTGCCTCATGATATTTTATCCATTTTGCCATCCTTTGTCTTTTCAGTGGTGCATTTAGGCCATTCATGTTCAGGCTAATTATTGAAATGTGAGAGTTTATCCTTGTCATGAGGTTCATATAGAGTTTGTTATTGTTTGTTTGTATTTTTTTTTTTTTTGAGTTGGAGTCTCACTCTGTCACCAAGACTGGGGTGCAGTGGCCGCTCCCGGCCACCGCAGCCTCGACCTGCTGGGCTCCGGCGATCCTTCCGCCTCAGCCTTCCAAGTAGCTAGAACTACAGGCATGTGCTACCGTGCCCGGCTAATTTTTTTTTGATTTATTGTAGGGATGAGGTCTCGCCAAGTTGCCCAGGTGGGTTACGATATTTTTTTAAATTGGAAATTAATTTTTCCCAGATACTGAATTCTTAAAGGAAACAGTTATGACAAAATGTTAAGTGAGAAATATAAGCAAAAACAACAAAAAAAATTAAAGCATGTTGTAGAATTACTCTTTTAGAGGATCAGAAACTTATTTTTTTTTTTGAGTATCCAGTGCTTACTGAATTTTTATTTAAATGGCCATAGACTTACAAAAACAAACTGGCAAGACTGTTTTAATCATCAGCAATGAAAATATCTTGACTTTATTATTTTAGTACTTAAATCTCACATGCCATACTTTTGACAATAAACCTATTGCCTAAGAAACTCTTTGGTCTATCCTTCATCTTTCAGATGCCTGTACCCATGGTTATTCCATCCTCAGTGGATAACGAAGATAAAGTCACTGAGAGTATTGAAGACATTAAGGAAAAGCTTCCCACACATCCATTTGAAGCTGATCTCCTTGAGATGGCAGAAATGATTGCAGAAGATGAAGAGAAGGAGAAGACTCTATCCCAGGGAGGTTGGTATAATCATTTAAAGTAAAGAAAGAAAAGAATACCTTCGACAAATTTTCAGGCAACCCAAGTAATTAGAAGTATCAGACAGTCAAGGTGTTTCTAAAAGCTTCGGTGTGTTTGAATACCAAGCCTGTGGGGTTTATTAAACTTGTTGATGCCTCTGAAAGCTCTTATCCTTTTTATGAAGGAAAAACAAGTATTGGTATTCAAAACAGTTTTTAATTGGTAATGATTCCAGAAAAATAACTTATAAAGCATACTTTCTTGATCATTTTTGGTTTTATCCTTACATTCAAAGCAATGGTTTTCACATAAGAATTCCTGTTACTATCTATAATAATCAGAATGCTGGTAGAGGGTAAATAGAACGTTAGGATGGAAAACCATTTGGCTCAAAATAACCTATAGGTTAATCTCATACTATTAGTATGGAATAATGAAAATAACAGTAATTAATATATATGGTACTTATCATAGGCAGTATCCTAAATACGTTATGTGCATTATCTCATTTAATCTTCCAGTGACCCCCTGGAGTCAGAGAGAGTTACTGTTTACTTCAGATTTCTTTTCTTTCTTTGTATTTGGTTTTGAGACAGGGTTTCACTCTGTCACTCAGGCTGGAGGCCATGGCATGATCACAGTTTACTGCAGTTTCCATCTCTTGGGCTCAGGCAATCTTTCTGCCTCAGTCTCTCGAGTAGCTGGGACTACACCATTATAACCGGCTAATTTTTTTGATTTTTTTGTAGAGTCAAGGTCTCGCTATGTTGTCTATGTTGATTTTTTTGTAGAGTCAAGTTCTTGCTATGTTGAACTCCTGGGCTCAAGCACTCCTCTCACCTAAATTCTTTTTTAGTCTGGGTGACACTTTATGAGACTGAGGTGGGAGGATCATTTGAGACTAGTCATTTAAGACCAGTCTGGGCAACATAGCAAGATCCCATCTCTACAAAAAAAAATTTTTCTTTTTGTGTCGGAGTCTTACTCTGTCACCCAGGCGGAGTGCTGTGGCACATTCATGGCTACCACAGCCTCGACCTGCTGGGCTCAGGCAATTCTTCTGCCTCAGCCTTCCAAATAGCTGGAGCCATAGGCACCCGCCACCACACCTGGCTAATTTTTTAATTTATTTTAGAGATGAGGTCTCACCAAGTTGCCCAGGCTGGTCTCAAACCCCTGGCAATTCTTTCACCTCTGCTTCCTAAAGTGCTGGGATTACAAGCATGAGCCACTGCACCTAGCCACAGAAATGTTTTTTAAGAAATTAGTCGGGCGTGGTAGCACATACCTACAGTCCCAGCTACTTGGGAAATAGGTATAATAACTGTAGTATAGATCAAATCAAATGGTTTAGAAACAGAAAGGAGAAATGAATTCCAACTGAGAGGATCTGGATAATTTTTTTAAGCTGGGGTTTTTTAAAAAGTATTTTGAATCCTTGAGCCTCTTATGTTCAAAGTATTTTATAGTTGATAGAGTATAATAGCAAAATCAAAGTCTCTCTTGTTATGATTTCTTTCACACTGCTACCTGGAAGTATAACCACTGTTAACAGTGGTAATCTGTTTAACTGCATTTACCAAATGCCTAATTTTATTATTGAACCATACTTTCTATATATTGAATCTGTTTACTTATAACTCCATAATATGATTGATGTCTATACTGCAGTCATTTTATTTGAGGTACAGTTTGTTGTATATACATATAAATTGTTTTTTTGGCTGGGCTCGGTGGCTCAGCCTGTAATCCCAGCACTTTGGGAGGCCGAGGTGAGTGGATTGCCTGAGCCCACGGGTTCGAGACCCACCTGGGCAACTTGGCGAGACCTCATCTCTACAATAAATCAAAATTTAGCCGGGCATGGTATCGCGCGCCTGTAGTCCCGGCTACTTGGAAGGCTGAGGCGGAAGGATCGCCGGAGCCCAGCAGGTCGAGCTTGCGGTGGCTGGGAGCGGCCACTGCACTCCAGTCTGGGTGACAGAGTGAGACTCCAACTCAAAAAAAAAAAAAATTGTTTTTTTATGTGCTTTTCTTTTTTCTTTAGGTTCTCAAACTTCTGAACAAGAACTGTTTCTGGACACCAAGATATTTGAAAAAGGTTTGTAGTGTAATATATTTTGGTTTTTAGAACTACTACCCTTTGTAAGTAATAGAAGCCCATAAAAGATTAGTAGTACTCTTAGATTTACTATTTGTAAGTTTAACTGTTTATAAAGGACTTCAGATGTTTATGTGCTGAATTGTAATGAGAATAATAAAAGCTACCTCAAATATTTGTTTTAGGGGTTAATTGAGATAATGCTTTAGAGTGCCTGTCAACAATATGAGTCCAGTTCTGTGAGGCTGATAAACAAATTACTTCATTCTTGAGTGTACCTGGGTAATTGTCCATCCACTTTATCTCAGTTTTTTGTATTCAGAAGTTCAGGAAATTTTCTGAGCAAGTCAAGAAACTGTCTTAATTTTGAGGACGTGTTTGTTACTTAAAAATTTCAGACCAAGGAAGTACATATAGTGGTGATCTTGAATCTGAGGCAGTATCTACTCCGCATAGCTGGGAGGAAGAGCTGAATCATTATGCCTTAAAGTCAAACGCTGTGCAAGAGGCTGATTCAGAATTGAAGCAGTTCTCAAAAGGGGAAACTGAACAGGATCTTGAAGCAGATTTTCCCTCAGGTTTGTACAAAGTAACTTATCCACCACAAGTTCTGTATTTTAGAAGATTGGCACAACTCTGAATTGACATTATTGAGCAGTTATAAATGTATTAGAAGTGATAATCTAGGACATAGATGGTCCCTGCCTTTGTGTTAATTTGTACCATATTGTTCTTGTAAATAATTACTTTGGTTTTAAAAAATTTTTTAATTTCCCACAGTAAACATTTGAGGGGGAACCCACAGAAACTCAGAATTATCTTTTGGAGGGTGGGCTTCTTGAAGTACACTCAGAAAACAATTTGTTCTTCTGGGTCAAGTAGTCAACCAAAGTTTCTGTCTGGAAGTTTTGAAAAGATTTTTGTCACGATTTGTGGAAGAAACGTCCTGAGTTGTGGCAAACAGGTGACTGATTCTTCCACCATAACAACGTACCTGCCCATACTTCATTAAGTATTCAGTAGTTTTTGACCAAAAAACAGCATGACCCCTGTGCCCCCAGCGCCTTTTTTGTTTTCCTGGGTGAAAAAGTCCTGAAAGGAAAATGTTTTGCCAATGTGAAAGAGGTGAAACAAAAAAAGGCAGAAGTACTAAAAAGCATCAAAATTGACCAGTTCAAAAACTGTTTTGAGCAGTGGAAAAAGTGTCTCCATAAGTGTACTGCATCAAATGAATACTTTGAAGGTGACTGTAGTTTAAACATGTAAGAATACATACACAGTTTTTTATAAATGAATTCTGGGGGTTTTTTAGGTCTCCTCTTGTATGAGATTTTCTTCATTGTTAATGAAGTTTGATTTAGGCTCTATATCCTTGGCTTCTCTTAAGTGTTTAAGTGAAATTCTTCTTTTATCATAAAGAAAATAATGAATATAATGATGATTACCTGATATTTCTTTCACTAGTCTAAATCTTCCTTTAAATTTGTGAGTTATTTACTTAACATTGTACTTTCTGCTAATTATTATAGAATCCTTTGACCCACTTAATAAAGGACAGGGAATCCAGGCACGTTCCCGGACAAGACGACGACACAGAGATGGTTTCCCCCAACCCAGACGAAGAGTAAGCAGCAGCTTAATTTTTCTAGAATTTTCTTTGCTACATTCTACCCATGTTTATTATTTCCTGCTGTTTACAAAACTCTGTAACAGCAAGAGTCAGGTAGTTCCATACATTATTTGCAACCTTGTATTTTTGTGCATTTGTTTTGTTTTTTGAATTCAAAAACCATGTCTTTTATTTATATTTCTTTCAGCAGAGACTTTTTCTTTTCCTTTGTTCCTATAATTGAGGGTTTTCTTTTATATGGCTTTGTTTACTTTAAAAAGCTTTTTTTTTTTTTGTGAGTTAGAGTCTCACTCTGTCCACCCAGACTGGAGTACAGTGGCCGCTCCCGGCCACCGCAGCCTCGACCTGCTGGGCTCCGGCAATCCTTCCGCCTCAGCCTTCCATGTAGCTGGAACTACAGGCATGCGCTACCACGCCCAGCTAATTTTTTGATTTATTATAGAGATGAGGTCTTGCTAAGTTGCCCAGGCGGGTCTCGAACCCGCGGGCTCAGGCAATCCACTCACCTCAGCCTCCCAAGGCATGGCATTACAGGCTGAGCCACTGAGCCCGGCTTAATTTTTTTTTTTTTTAAGTTGGAGTCTCACTCTGCTGTCCAGGCTGGAGTGCAGTAGCATGATCTTAACTCACCACAGTCTCAACCTCCTGGGTTCAAATAATCCTTCCACCTCAGCCTCCCAAGTAGCTGGGACCACAGGCACACACTTGGCTAGTTTTTTTTTTTTGGTTTGTTTTTGTAGAGATGAGGTCTCACTATGTTGCCCAGGCTGATCTCAAACTCCTGGGCTCATGCAATCCTCCTGCCTCTGCCTCCCAAAATGCTGAGATTACAGGCGTGAGCCATCGTGCCCAGCTAAAAAATTTCCATCTTAATTTTGTTGTTGACCCAAAGATCATTCAGGAGCATGTTGTTTAATTTCCATGTATTTCTATAGTTTTGAGAGTTCCTCTGGTAATTGATTTCTTTTTTTTTTTTTTTTTTTGAGTTGGAGTCTCACTCTGTCACCCAGACTGGAGTGCAGTGGCCGCTCCTGGCCACCACAGCCTCGACCTGCTGGGCTCCGGCGATCCTTCTGCCTCAGCCTTCCAAGTAGCTGGAACTACAGGCGTGCGCTACCACATCTGGCTAATTTTTTGATTTTATTGTAGAGATGAGGTCTTGCTTGCCCAGGCGGGTCTCGAACCCGCGGGCTCAGGCAATCCACTCACCTCAGCCTCTCAAAGGCACGGGATTACAGGCTGAGCCACCGAGCCCGGCTTGATTTCTTATTTTATTACACTGTGGTCCAAAAAGAAACTTGGTATGATTTTGATGTTTAAAAATGTTTTAGGACTTGTTTTATGGCCTAACATATGGTGTGGCTTGGAGAATGTTCCATGAATTGATCAGAAGAATGTATATTCTGCATTTGTAGGGTAGAATGTTCTGTAAATGTCTATTATGTCCATTTGGTCTAAAGTTCAATTTGAAGTCCCATGTTTGTTGATTTTTTTTTTATCTTGAAGACCTGTCTAGTGTCAGTGGGGTGTTGAAGTCCTCCACCATAGTTCATATTTGTATTTCTTTTTTTTTTTTTTAATTTTTTTAATTATGGTATTATGGAGTACAGTTAGGGGTTAGGCATACAAAAATGCTTCATTCAGGCACCCCTGATGATAAGAGGTGTGTCCCCATCCCCAGACAGATATTTATTACCATTAATCCCATCGCCCTCCTCATATTTGTATTTCTTTCAGTCTCTTTTCTTAGGTCTTGTAATATTTGTTTATGAATCTGGGTGTACCAAAGTTAGGTGCATATTTTAAGCTATTGTAAGTGTACAGTTCAGTGGTGTTAATTACATTCACAGTGTATTATGTAACTATTGCCACTATTTTCAAAACTTTTTCATCACCCCAAACAGAAACTCTGTATTTATTAACAATAACTCCCCATTTTCCCCTCACCACAGCTTCTGTCTTTCTGTTTCTATGAATTTGCCTATAATAGATATTTCATATAAATGAAATCATACTATATTTGTCCTTTTACGTCTGCCCTATTTCACCCAGAATATTTTCAAGGTTCATTTATATTGAAGCATATATCAGAACTTCATTCTTTTTTATGTCTGAATAATATTCCATTGTATGTTTATACCACATTTTGTTTATCCTTTCATATGATGATGGACATTTGTGTTGTTTCTGATTTTCAATCTGTGTTTTCTTCTAAAGGTTTTATAGTTGTAGCTCTTATATTTGGGTCTTTGATCCTTTTCAAGTTGTACATAGTTTAGGGAAGGTTCCAATTTTATTCTTTGCATGTGAATACCCAGTTTTCTCAGCAGCATTTGTTAAAAAGACTGTCTTTTCCTCCATCCAATGGTCTTAGTACCCATGTTGAAAATCAGTTGACCATGTGTGGTTTGTTTCTGGGTTCTCTGTACTAGTTCCATTGGTCTATAATTCTCTCCTGAGGTCACTGCCACACTATTTTGATTCCTATAGCTTTGAAATCAGGAAGTATGTTAACTCTAACTTTGCTTTCCTTTTTCAAGACTATTTTGGCTACTTAGGGTTTCTTGAGATTCAATATGAATTTTAGGGTAGATTTTTCTGTTTCTAAAAAAATGTCATTGGGATTTTGATAGGAATTGTATTTAATCTGTAGATCTCATTGGGTAGTATTGACATCTTAACAATATTAAGTCTTCTAATCCATGAAAACAGAATGTGTTTAACTTATTCATGTCTTCTTTAATTTATTTCAGCAAAGTTTTATAGTTTTCAGTGTACAAGTGTTTCATTTCCTTGGTTAAATTTATTCCTAAGGCTTTTATTCTTATTGATGCTATTGTGCATGAAATTGCTGTCTTAATTTTTTTTTTCAGATTGTTCATTGTTAGTGTATAAAAATGCAACTGATTTTTGCATGGTTGACTTTCTATTCTATAGTTTACTAAATTTGATTATTAGCACTAACAGGTTTTGGGGAGAATATTAATGTTTTCTACAGACAAGATCATGTCATCTGCTAATAGAGATAGTTTGTCTTCTTCCTTTCCACTTTGGGTGCCTTTCATTCCTTTTCCTTGCTTAATTGCTCTGGCTAGAACTTCCAGTTCTGTGTTGAACAGAAGTAGCAAAAATGGGCATCCTTGTATTGTTTTTGGTCTTGGTGAAAGAGTTTTCCACCTTTCGTCATTGACTATGATGTTATCTGAGAATTTTTCATATATAGGCTGTATTATGTCTAGGAAGTTTCCTTCTGTTCCTAGCTTTTTCCTTGAATTTTGTCAAATACTTTTCTGTATCTGTAAGGTGATCATGTGGGCTTTTCTCCTTAAATTTATTTATGTGGGATATTACACTTTCTTTATTATTTTTTAATTTTTAGTTGGGTCTCACTTTGTTATCCAGACTGGGGTACAGTGGCATACATATGGCTCACTGCAACCTAAAACCCCTGGGCCTCAACCAATCTCCCTGCCTAAGGTCCCCAAGCAGCTGGGACTACAGGAATGTACTATCATGCTTAGCTAATTTTTGGTTTTTTTTTTTTAATAGAGGCAGTGTCTCACTATGCTGCCCAGGCTAGTCTCAAACTCCCAGGTTCAAGCAATCTTCCCATCTTGGACTCCCAAAGTGCTAGGATGATATTTGTAAGCCACTGTGCCTGGCTTGGTTTTTGTATGTTGAACCATCCTTGCATTCTGGGACTATATCTTACTTGTTTATGATATATGATTCTTTTAATATTCTGCCGAATTCAATTTGTGGTATTTTGTTGAGGATTTTAGCCTCAATATTTATAAGAGATATTTGTCTGTAGTTTTATTTTCTTGCTATGTTTTTGCTTGGCTTTGGTATCAGGGTAATGGTAGCCTCATAGAATGAGTTAGGAATACTTTAATATTTTGGAAGGGCTTGGCAGAATTAATGTTAATTACCTTCAACTTTTCTTTTTTGAGTTGGGAATCTCACTCTGACACCCAGGTTGAAGTGCAGTGGCACAATATTGATCACTGCAGCCTTGACTTCCTGGATTCAGGCAATTTTTCTGCCTCAGCCTCCCAAGTAGCTGAGATTACAGGCATGTTCCATGTTGTCCATCTAATTTTTAAATTTTTTTGTAGGGACAGAGTCTTGCTATATTGCCTAGGCTGGTCTTGAACTCCTGGGTTCAAGCAATCTTCCCTCCTCAGCTTCCCAATGTTCTGGGATTATAGGTATGAGCCACCACACTCAGCTTCCTTCAACTTTTAAGAGTTCCTTATATATTAAAGATAATGTCCTTTTATCTGTGATATATTGCAAATATTTTCCCCCAGTTTGTTCAGTTATCTTTATTTATGGTAAAACCACACAGAAGTTTTTGTTATTTTTTATATATTCAAATTCATTATTTTTTTTTTTTCTTTTTTAGACTATATTTTGAACCATCATTAGAAAACATTTTCTACTCATACTCAGGTTAAAGATAAGTGTTTTCTTCTGGTACCTGTATGCTTTCATTTTTATATTTGGATCTCTGATTCTTTTAGAGCTTATTCTTGTGTATAATAAAAGGCATGCATTTGATTTATCTTGTTTCAAATGACTAACCAGTTGTCCTATTATCATTTATTAAAAACTCCATTTTGCCTCAGTGATTTGAGATGCCACCTTTATTATTTGCTAAAGTTTTATCTGTACTTGGGTTTATTTCCAGACTTTCTATTCTTCATAGGCCACTAGCACATAGTTTTATTTATAGAATCTTTATAATACATTTTAATATCTGGTGGGACTAGTCCCTCTCATAGCACTTATGTTTTAGAATTTCCTAATTCTTTTACATTTTAATTTTTTAAATCATGTTTAGTGTTATCTTGCCCAGTTCCATAAAAATCTTGTGTTTTTTTTGTTTAATATTGGGACTATATTAAATTTGTAAGTTAATTTCGGGAGAACTGACTTTATGATCTGCATGATGTTTAGTCATTATTTCCAAGAACAAGTACATCTTTTTATTTGTTCAAGAGTGCTTTTATATCTTTCAGGCATTTTAATAAATTTTTTATAAATTTTTTAATAAACTTTTTTAAATTTAAGGTTTTTACATATTTATCAAATGTATTCTTAAGTATTGTATTGTCTTTGTTGTTACCATAAATGTTTTTTTCTCCCCACTTTTCATTTGTATTCTTGAGGGCTATTTTTTGCTCAGTTTATAATGGTAGGTTGTGAGTTATTTTCTTTTAGTACGTTGATGATATCATTTTGCTGTCTCCTGGCATCTATATTTTCTATTGGGTTATCTGTAGTCAGGCTGTTACACCTTTGTAGGTAATAACTCTTTCTCTGGTTCCTTTTTAGATTTTCTGTCTTTCACTGTCAGCAGTTTCTGTATGATGTGTCTAAGAGTGAATTTTTAAAAATTGTGGTAAAATAAACATAAAATTTATCATCTTAACTATTTTAGACAATGTATTGCAATAGTTTTAAGTACATTCACATTATTATTTAACACATCTTCAGACTCTTTTATTCTCACAAAACATAAACTTTTTATCCAATAAACAACAAAAGTCCCCACTTTCCTCTCTCCACAGCCCCAGGCAAGCATCATTCTACTTTCTGATTCCATAAATTTAACTAATCTAGGTACTTCACATAAGTGAAGTCATATAGTATTTGTCTTTTGTGACTGACTTATTTCACTTAGCATAATGTCTCCAGGGTTCATCCATGTTGTAGCATATATCCATATTTCCCTCCTTTGTAAGGCTGAATATATTCCATTGTATGAGTATACCACATTTGTCCATTCCTATACTGATAGACACTTAAGTTGTTTCTACCTTTTGAATATTGTCAGGCGAACGTGATGACCACTACACTATGGAAACCAAGTGGTACCTTTTGGATATTGTAAACAATGCTGCTATCACCATGGATTTACAAACATCTCTTCAAGGCCCTGCTTTAATTCTTTGGCATATATCCCCAGGAGTGGAACTGCTGGATCACAGGGTAAATCTATTTTTAATTTATTGAGGAACCAGTACACTGTTTTTCACAGCAGCTACACCATTTTACATTCCCACCAGTGGTGCATGTGTTCTACTTTCTTTACATCCTTGCCAACACTTGTTAATTTTCTGTCTTTTTGTTTTTAATTATAGTCATCCTAATGGGTGTGAGGTCGTATATCATTGTGTTTTTTTTCTTTTTGAGTTAGAGTCTCACTCTTTGTCACCCAGGCTGGAGTGCAGTGGAACACTCATGGCCACCGCAGCCTCGACCTGCTGGGCTCAGACAATCCTTACACCTCAGCCTTCCAAGTAGCTGTAGCTACAGGTGCACGCCACTATGCCCAACTAGTTTTTGTGATTTACTGTAGAGATGAGGTCTCACTAGGTTGACCAGGCTGGTCTTGAACTCCTAGGAGGCAATCCTCTCGCCTTGGCCTCCCAAAGTGCTGGGATTACAGACTGAGCCACCGTGCCTGACCTCATTGTGGTTTTGATTTGCATTTCCATAATGATTAGTGATGTTGAGCATCTTTTCATGTTCTTATTGGCCATTTGTATATCTTCTGTGGATAAATGTATTTTCAAGTCCTTTGCCCATTTAAAAATCTGATGTTATTTGTTGTTGAAAAATAAAGATTTTTAAATAATTATTTATTCTACTTAGGATTTCTTAAACTTTTTAAATTTGTGACTTGGTATAAGTTCTAGAAAATTCTCAGGTATCATATCTTCATATTACATCTCTGTATTCTCTCTGCCCTCCTATCCGGAATCTTAATTAGATGAATATTAGGCATCCTCTCTGTAATCACTATACTGTAATCACTGTATCTCTGTAATCATGCTGTAATCACTGTTACTTTTCATCTGTGTTTTCCATACTTTATTTTCCTTTCATGCTTCATTCTGGATTGTATCTTCTGACTTCAGTTTTATCAATGATCTCTTCAGCTGTGTCTAATCTTTTGTAAAAATCTGTCCATTGAACTTGACATTTTTTAGAATTGTACTTGTCCATGTTAGAACTGCCACTTGATTCTTTTTCAATTTTGCAGTGTCACTTTTTAAAGAATGCTGCAGTTCATGGATGAAGTTTCAAAGTGTTTCTTTAATTTCTTTGATCATAATGGTTTTATTGTTTGGGTCTGAAATTCCTAATTTCTAAGATTCTTGTTTTGAAGTGTTTCTGTTTTTGTTTTTTTTTTCCTGGTTTTTGCTTATAGAGTCTTGCTTTCTTGTATACCTAGTTTTCCTTAAATATGTTCTGGTTATTATTTGTAGGAAAAATATGCTTGTACTATCATGCTGGGAATCCTACTGGTTTTGAAGCACCTGTTACCAAGCTAAAGTCTTGAGGTTTCCAAAAACACTCAGATGATGTAAAGTTTTATGGTCTTGTTCAAGGGTTCCCAATCCTTGGGCCACAGACGGGTATTGGTCCATGGTCTGTTAGGGACCAGACCACACAGCAGGAGGTGAGTGGTAGGCAAGCAGGCAAAGCTTCATCTGTATTTACAGCCACTCCCCATCACTCACATTACTGTCTGAGCTCCACTTCTGTCAGATTAGTGGTGGTAGTGTTAGAGTCTCACAGGAGTGTGAACCCTCTTGTGAACTGTGCATGCAAGGAATCTAGGTGGTGAGGTGGTGATGCTAGCTCTGGGGAGCAGCTGCAAATACATATTAAAATTAGCAGGGAGGTTTGATTGCACAGTGACCATAATAAATCAATTGCTTGCAGACTCATATCAAAACCCTGTTAGTGAGTTGATGAACTTCAGTTGTACAGT
This sequence comes from Tarsius wallacei, assembly GCA_963574415.1. NCBI lineage: Eukaryota > Metazoa > Chordata > Mammalia > Primates > Tarsiidae > Tarsius > Tarsius wallacei. Next base: position 3,756 of record CAUYQG010035248.1, on the reverse strand, counting down.
TGCAGCTGCTGGCAAGCTTTAAGTCAGATTTCAACACTTGTTTTAGTCCACACATAGCCCATCCGTTATTTTATTTACCACTTCCATTTGTACCTTTTTCCAGTGCTGCACAATTGTCTCAGTCACAGTTTTGGTAAGCTCACAAGCAAACCCTAGCCAAACTGAGTAAAAAACAAACATCACTGGAGAGCTTCTTTGAAAAGGGGGAAAGACACAATGATAAGACTGCAGGAGATTCTAAGACTGCCAACAAAGAGAAAGCTGTGTGTAAAATAAGGTGCCAAGAGTACTGCTTGGCAACGGGTGGTTCACATTATCCAAGCCTACTTTGTATAGTATGTGGTGACTGGCTATCCAATGAAGCCATGAAACCTTCAGAATGGATTCCCCACATGGAGACCAAGCACCCTGCATTAAAAGACAAGACTTTGGAGTTTTTCAAAAGAAAGAAAATGTGGACACGAAGAACAGAAGCAAGTATTGAAAGCCATCACTTCATCAAACGTGTCAGCACTGAGCTGGGTATGGTGGCTCATGCCTGTAATCCCAGCAGAGACGAGAGGATGGCCTGAGCCCAGGGGTTAGAGACCAGCCTGAGCAGCTTGGCGAGACCGCACCTCTACAATAAAAATAAAAAAAATTATCCAGAGGTGGTGGCACATGCCTGTAGTTCCAGCTACTTAGAAAGCTGAGGCAGAGGGATCACCTGAGCCCAGCAGGTCGAGGCTGCAGTGACTGATTGTGCAACCGGCCTGGACAACAGAGTAAGATGCCAACTAAAAAAAAAAAGTGTCAGCAGCAAAGCATCATTCTTAGTGGCTAACCACATTGCTAAAGCGAAGAAGCCCTTTACTGTTGGTGAAGAGTTGATCCTGCCTGCTGCTTTGAGGACATTTGTTGAACTTTTGGGAGAGACTGCAGCTCAAAATGTGGCACGTGTTCCTCTTTTGGCTAGCACCGTAACTAGACACATTGATGAAATAACAGAGGATATTGAGGCACAGTTGTTAGAGAGGTAGATTCTACCTGGAGAAAGCCATCTCACTTCTATATATAAGAGAAGATGTGTGTGCTCTGTGTCCATCTCCTCACAGAACTGTGCAAACAGATGTGAGTTAAGGGCATGTGGTATGCAATTCAGGTTGATGAACCTATCAATGTTGACTACAAGGCAACAAAGCTTGTTTTTGTGTGATACGTTTTTTGAGAGGATGTGCATGATGAGGCTATGGTATGTGCACTTTTGTTGCCAACCAACACCACGGCTGCAGAACTACTCAAGCCTTTGGATGATTACACATCAGGAAAATGGAATTGATCATTTTGTGTTGGTATATGCACAGAGCAACTGCCATGATTGGACAGCTTTCTGGTTTCAGTGCTTGGGTCAAAGAGGTTGCTTCTGAATGGGAGTCTACGCACTGTGTCATCCGTAGAAAAATGCTGGCTGGCCAAAAAATGTCACCTGAACTTAATCATGTTGTGCAGGATGTGATTAAAATCATCAACCACATTGAAGTACACACCTTTAGCTCACATCTGTTCACACAGCTCTATGAGGAGATGGACACAGAGCACACACGTCTTCTCTTGTATATAGAAGTGAGATGACTTTCTAAAGGTAGAATCTACCTGGTAGACCACTGGTCAGAGTTTTTTTTTAGAAAAACAGTCACCACTGGTGGCACATTTCAGTGGCACAAGAATCGGTTGCAAAACTTGCTTGTGTGACATATTCAACCTACTCAATGACCTCAGTCTGTCACTTCCGGGGAGAACAACAACTGTGTTCAAATTGGCTAAATAAAATGGCTACATTCAAAGCCAAATTGGAATTATGGGGATGACGAGTGAACATTGGGGTTTTTGACATGTTTCAAACATTAGCAGAGATTTTGAGAGACTGACCACGACCTTTTTCTCCCAGCTAGTGTATGATCACCTATCTCAGCTTTCTAAAGAGTTTGAGCATTACTTCCCAACCACAAAAGACCCCTGAACTGGGAAGAAATGGATCTGTGACCCATTTGTGAATAAGCCAGGTGAATCGACTTTGCCTGTGCTAGAAGGGGGTCAACTGCTTGAGATCGCAAATGACGATGACCTTAAAAGTATGTTTGAGACAACTTCAAATCTTTGTATGTTCTGGATTAAAATCAAGACAGAATATCCTGAGATTGCCACAAAAACAGTGAAAAGCCTCCTTCCATTTCCAACCTCCTAACTTCGTGAAGCAGGGTTTTCTGCAGGGACAGCAACCAAAATGAGATTACTGAGTAGACTGGATATAAGCAACACACTTCCGGTGTCACTGTCTCCCATCACCTCCAGATAGGACCGCCTAGTCGTGGGAAAACAAACTCAGGGCTCCCACTGATTCTGCATTATGCTGAGTTGTATAATTATTTCAGTATATATTACAATGTAATAATAATAATAAAGTGCACAGTAAATGTACTGTGCTTGAATCATACTGAAACCGTACTACCCTTTCCCCCCATTCATGGAAAAATTGTCTTCCACAAAACAGGTCTCTGATGCCAAAAATGTTGGGAACCGCGCTGGTCTTTTCCCACCTTTATGAAGCGGTACTTATCAGACTTTCTGCTTTGTTTGAATCCTGGAATTTTACTTTTATTATTATTATTATTATTATTATTATTTTGAGTTGGAGTCTCATTCTGGCTGCTCCCGGCACTGCAGCCTCGACCTGCTGGGCTCCGGTGATCCTTCCGCCTCAGCCTTCCAAGTTGCTGGAACTACAGGCGCGCGCTACCACGCCCGGCTCATTTTTTGATTTATTGTAGAGATGAGGTCTCGCCAAGTTGCCCAGGCGGGTCTCGAACCCACAGGCTCAGGCAATCCACTCACCTCAGCCTCCCAAAGCGTGGGATTACAGGCTGAGCCACCAAGCCCGGCTGGATTTTACTTTTATTTCTTTTATTTTTTACTTTTATTTCACTTTGAGAGACTGCCAAAATTGTAATTCAGTTTTTGTACTTCTATCTTATAAATTATTCAATGCTATTCAGGTAAAATACATATTAAATGCTGGGGTATTTCTCTGAGTTTTAGCTTACTTTTAGATTTTTGTTCAGTATTCTTTATTATCTTTTTAAAAAAATTTATTTTAAATATGTGGGGTACAATTCAGGATTAGGTATACAATGTTTATTATGCAGGTACCCTTGTTGATGAGATGTCCCCCCTCCCGGCAGTTTCCCATTACTGCCAATCCCTTTCTTATATTATTACAATAGTTGTTCAAGGTCTGCTTATGAGTCAGAGCATGTGATACTTGGTTCTTTGTTTCTGTGATAGATCACTCCGTATTATAGCCTCTAAGTCCATCCAAGTTGCTGCGAAGTCCATACTTTTGTCCTCCTTTTTTTTTTTTTGAGTTGGAGTCTCATTCCATCGCCCAGGCTGGGGTGCAGTGGCACACTCACTGCCACCCCAGCATCGACCTGCTGGGCTCAGGCGATCCTTCTGCTTCAGCCATTCAAGTAGCCAGAACTACAGGTGTGCTACCATGCCTGGCCAATTTTTTTGATTTATTGTAGAGATGAGGTCTCGCCAAGTTGCCCAGGCTGTTCTCAAACCCATGGACTCAGGCAATCTCTTTACCTGGGCCTCCCAAAGTGCTAGGATTACAGGCTTGAACCACCAGGCCAGCCAATTTGTCCTTCTTTATGGCTGTGTAATATTCCATCATGTATATATACTACTTTTTTTTTTTTACATGGAGTCTCACTC
>CAUYQG010035244.1:0-10283 GCA_963574415.1 Tarsius wallacei | reverse complement strand
TATATTGGGAGACAATATTCTATGGTTCTTTTATGTTTCTGTTCATTTTGTGAGCATAGACACTGATGACATTCTGCTCTGGATTAAATTTTAAAGGGTGTGGTCTAGTGAGCAAGAAAGGAAGACAGAGATAGTATCTGCTTCCAGAGCAGAGGACAGTTTATTTCTGTAGTATAATACTACAATGTTTTATCTGGGAGTTCCCTTAGCTATGCTTCAAATTTACTGCCTTCACAGCTTCTACTGATCTTCTCCTCATCACCCCTGTGGAGACTTCGGGGCCAAGGCTAACTAATGTGTACATAAAGCTTTTGCTGCTTGCTATGCTGTGAGTACTGAAGTCCTTTTCGTCTGACCTTGGCATCTGTGTCATCTGCCAGCACACATGAAACCATGACAGGCTCAGTTGCAGGGCAAAAATATCAGATCCTCCTTGACAGACTTTGGTGATAAGGATGGGATTTTAACAGATACATGGTTTGCAGAAGGACAGTATAAGAGCTCCCTTGGGTCAGATTACAGAACGTGAGAAGACTCGGAGTGAATTTTCTTGTCTTAGTAGTGGTTAAGGATGGGAGGTAAGGCCACTACTCCACTGTCTTACCTGTTAATAAGTATTTAAGGCTGAGCATCAAGCAGCAGCATTGGAGCAAGCAGCTCAAATGGTACTTTGCTTCTTTCCTCTGGGTAGGAGGAGAAAGATATGTTATTAGGACAATTAGGAGGCAAGCCCCATGGCTTCCCTTGAATGGCAACATGGAGGTAGCTGCTTAATCAAGGATCCTCGACAATGAAATAAATGGTGTCATCAATGACAAGACAAAGTTTTGAAAGGATAAAAAGTATTAAAAGTTCAACTGGCTGAACTACAAACATGACCACTGGATCATTTCAAACTGGACTGAATCTAAATTTGTCCTCACATTCTCTCGCCATATGTGACTGACTACCATATGTACTCATCTGAATATTCGGAGGAAATTTAGTTAAGGAGGGCCTCAGGTTTTAATTACTTTCTTGGATACAGATACCCAATTTACCATCCTAATTCCAGTTCCAGCTGGAGAGGTGGCATTCAATTTCAACTTAAGGTGTTTGGGCAGAGTTCATAGTGGGAAAAGGAAGTTCATGTCACCTTGTGGGTGTAGTCCTTTGGTCAATTCATTGCACTGTTCCTGTTGCTTTTAAATATGAATGTATAATAATTTATACTGGTACTTTTTCATATTATAAATGCCAGGGGAAATTCGGACATATTCAAAAGAGCTGCAGATGGACAAGTTCTAGTGGGATAAGCTCCCTTACCATTGTGCAAGTGACTTTGCCCTGTTTTCCAAAGCTTTCCTGTATAGCAGATAGCTTGTGGATTGGCCTGTCAGATGTCTCAGTCTCAATCGCCCTGGCTGAGATGATATTATATCTCTGCCACCAGAAGTGGTTGACAACTCTAAGAAAACACATGTGCCTGGTTGCCAATTAAACTTTCCTGGGGCCATCTGAGGATTCACAAAGTACAATCACTCCAGCAGTCAAGACAAAACTGCTCTCTCTTCAGGATTCCAACAATCAAAATAGAAGGCTCAACACCTAATTGAACCACTTGGTTGTTGGAGACAGTATATGCCTCGCTTACACATTCTACTTGTTTCTTTAAATCACATAATCCATATATTAGAATCCTGTAAGTTGTGCCAAAACCAATAGGCAGCATTGGAAACTTTCCAGCAAGCTGTGGCATACTCTCTAGCCTTAGGTACCATAATTTTAAGGAAAACTTTAGCTACACATCTCTTAATGATGTTGACTGATGATTTTGCCAATTACATTTTCTGGCAAAGAGATGCAACCTCTACTTGGTTACTTTTGGAATTTTTGATTCCTTGCTTCTCTGACTTGTCCACCTTCTGAAAAGCAAATATAGTTTGCTGTTGTGTTCCTGTCAAACAGAATGCCTGACCAGAAAAAGCCTTTTGACTCTCTATTTTTCCTTTTCTTTTTTTCTTTTTTTTTGAGTCACGGTCTCACTCTGTCACGCAGGCTAGAGTGCAATGGCATAATCACCACAGCTCACTGCAGTCCCAACCTCCTCGGCTCATGCGATTCTTCCTGGGTTACAGGCATACACCAACCACCATACCCAGCTAATTTCTTGATTTTTTTGTAGATTTTTGCCTAGGCTGGTCTCAAACTCCTGGGCTCAAGTGATCCTTCTGTCTTGCTTTGGCCTCTCAAAGTACTGGTATTGCAAGTAAATAGATACTAATTTGTGTGCTATATCTCTTAAAAATTGACTTTAAGATCCAAATGATAGCAAAAGCAGTTAAATAGATATTAGTTTTGTACTATTTAAAATTGTGCAGATTTTTATTTGATGCTACATTATTTTGATAATTTTTACATTGCTATTTTAGCTTTTTTATTTTTGATGTGAGGTTTTCTTCTTGAGAATGCAAAAAATACGCGACAGCATGTTTTACAAAAATTTACTTTAGCAGCATTCAAGTATTTTAGACTTTAGAGAAGAATAACCACCCAAATATATTCAGCATAGAAAATACAGTTTTAGTAAAAAAAAAAAAAAGAAAGAAAAAAAAGACTTTTAAATATCACAGTATCAGTCACAAAAGCAGTGTATTTATCTACATGGGAAATTTTATTAAAATAGTGTGTTATACATAATATTCCCATATGGTGAAATGCTATCCTTTTGAAAGGTCACAGATTCAACAATTTATTTTCATAATTGTCATTATTAGCATTTAGTTAGGGCTTTAATAATATTTCTTGGATTTAAAAGTGTATTTTCTCTAAGACACCTATACTCATCCATGCTAAATGGATTAAGATAGAGATTATATTGTAAACCAGGTTCCTGAATACACAACTTAAAAAATTCAGAAAAGGAAAAAGAGGAGAAACACAGAAGAATCTCAAATTTTAGCTCCACTGATCCTGCAAAGCATTAAATTATCAAAACTGCATTTTATCTTATCACCTTCATTTGGCAATCTTGAACAGTCTTTGTTTTTTGAAATTTTACTAATTTTACACTGCTGTCTCTCTATGTGTGTCTCTTACAAAACAAAGATTTGTTACTTATTTCAGAAATGAATTGAGCTGTATGCTAATATTCATTTCACATGGCTTGTTTATTTAAGAGCATTTGTCAATACTGTTAAGAGTATTCTTCACCTTTTTTCTTCACTTTATCTGATGATATCCGATCTTTCTTTCTAATATAGTCAATGATCTATTTAATCATATGTTATTTGAGATAAAAAATATTCAGACATTTTACCCTTATCTTTTGTCTAACTACTGGGAAGTAAACTGTAAACAGAATTGTAGCCAAAATGACTTATTCAAAATAATTTATATCTATATTTATAATGTATGTATGTGGTAAACAAAATGTACAAATCATGTCTACATGATTTATATGACACATTTATATGACAGCAAAAGGATTTTGATAAAAAGGGAACCAGAATATTCAAAACTTATTCTATTTCCTGAAACTACATTTTATTATCCTTTATCTTTTCCAGAAGCATCGCCTGAAAAATTATCTTTACTTCTTGGAGCTTTCTTTTATGAAAAGTTTGTAACTACAAATTCAAATTATTCAACAGATTAAAGAATCTTCTACAAGATTCTGCTATATTTATAACTCTTGAGAAACTGATGCAATTTATGTAATTGTCAAATTTGTGATTATAAAGTTCTTTGTCCCTAGTTATCCTCTAATATTTGAGGTATCTCTTTCCATTCAATTTCTCCTCCCTGAAAGATCGACTGCTGTATTACTATTAAGTACAAGGTTCATAGTTGGCAAAGGACTTGTAAGGCAAGCCTTGCATGCCTGACCCAAAATTTGACCTGGCTCAGCATTCTTGACTCTTCTACAGGCAAACTAATTCTTACAACTTCTTAGTACAGATCTTAGAGCAAAGGCAGATGCTGCCCTTCCTCAGCAGTCAACCTTTGTTTTGAATGGTGGAGGGTGTTTGGTGTTGGTGGGTCTCCTGTTCATTCCTATGAAGGTGATTAAATACGTCTCAGTGATACTTTGGAAAATTAGTTGTTGTTGTTCAATAGGTTGGAGATGAATTATTATTATATTTCAACATTTAAAAACGAAATATAAAAAAAGTTTATGGTATATAAAAATTCAAAATATTTTGGAAATCCATCATCAGAAATGCCTTGGATCATCAGAGATGCCTTGTTAAAGCAACTATATCTGAATATTTTTCAAAAAAGCAAAAGACTTCAAAATATACTTTCAAAAAATAGAAAAGATAAATGGAAAGAAACTTATGCCTGGAGACATACTAGTTACACTTAAGAAACAAAAGAAAAAAATTTCAAAAGTATAGATGTATTATCTACCTGAAAAGTAGTGATAAATAGCCTGATTTAATTGGAGTGACAATTAAGACAGTGGAATAAAATATCTTCATAATGTTTATAGCAAATAAAAAATTAGGAGTATATATTCAGGATAAAAATATTTCAGAAATGAAAGCATGCCTACTCTTAGAACTAAAAGTGCTGTAAGAATTTATTGACATCAGAGTGTAACCAAAGGTGATTTAAATGCTATGCTTCCAAGAGATGTAAATGATCCTTATCTGATATACATCAAAATGATGATTAAAAATTATTAAATGTGTAGGTCAATCTAAACAAATGTTGACTAAACATGTCTAATTCACTAGTCTAAAAAAAAAAAACCTAAAATGATTAAAAAGCTAACATGTAATAATGGAAGGTGTTAGTGTATATAGTGTTTTTATAATTTCTTCTACTATTAGAAGAGGAATTATACTGATTTTTGTTTTTTAAAATAGATTTTATTTTTAGACTAGTTTTAGGTATATAACAAAATTGAGCATCAAGTATTAAGCTTTCCCATATACCTCTGCCCTCACACACACATGACCTCCCCCATTATTAACAGCCTTCATCAGAGGGGTACATTTGTTACAACTGAGGAACCTACAAAGGCACATTATTATCACCAAAATCCCATAGTTTACATGGGGCTTCACTCTTGATATTGTACATTCTATGGGCATAAACAAATGTATAATGGCATATATTCATCATTATAGTATCAGAGTATTTTATGTCCCTAAAATTCCTCTGTGCTGTGTTTATTCATCAGACCTCTCTGCATCCTTGGCGCCTACTGATCTTTTTAATACCTCCACAGTTTTCCTTTTCCAGAATGTCATATAGTTGGAATCACACTATATGAATCCTTTTCGAATTGACTTCTTTCACTTAGTGATATGCATTTAAATTTCATTGATGTCTGTTTATCACTTGATAGATCATTTCTTTTTAGCACTGAATATATTATTCCATTGTCTGGATATACCACAGTTTATTCATTCGTACTGAAGGATATCTTGGTTGCTTCCACATTTGGGCAATTTGAATAAAGCTAGTTTAACTATTCATGGTCAGGTTTTTCTGTGAACATAAGTTTTCAATACCTTCAGATATATACCAAGGAGAATGATTGCCAGATTATACGGTAAGAGAATGTTTAGTTTTGAAACAAAACAAAACACCAAACTGTCTTTCAGTGTGGTTGTACCATTTTACAATCCCACCAGCAATGAATGAGAGTTCGTGTTGCTTCACATTCTTGTCAGTATTTGTTGTCGTGTTTTAGATTTTGGTCATTCTAATAAGTATGTTTTTGTATTTGATTGTTGTTTTAATTTAAATTTTCCTGATGACGTGATAAGAAGCATCTTTTTTGTGCTTTTTTGTCATCTATATATCTTTATTGATGACATGTCTGTTAAGGTATTTGACCCATTTTTAATTAGTTGTTTTTTTTTGTTTTCTTTTTGTTTAGGTATAAGTGTATGTTTGTGGTAGCAGACATTTACCAGATAAGTCTTTTGAGAATATTTTCTACTGGTTTGTGACTTGTCTCCTCCTTCTTATGTCAGTGTCTTTTGCAGACCAAAATTTTTAATTTTAATAAAGTCCAGCTAATCAATTCTTTCCTTCATGGATTGTGACTTCGGTGTTGTATTTAAAACATCATTGCCAAGTTGAAGTTTACCTAGATTTTTAAAAATGTTTTTTTTAGGAATTTTATTTTTATTTTTTTCATTTTTATTTTATTTTATTTTATTTATTTATTTATTTTTATATATACAATTTTTTTTATTGTGATATTGAGGGGTACAGTCAAGGGTTAGGTACACAAATATGTCTCGTTCTGCAATTTACATTTAAGTCTGTGATTCATTTTGAGCTAACTTCTTGTGAAGATTGTAAAGTCTTTGTCTAGATTATTTTTTACATGAATGCCCAGTTGTTTTATTATTGTTTGTTAAAAAGACTCTCTTTTCTCCATTATATTATCCTTGATATTTTGAAGAAGATCAGTTGACTTTATTTATCTATATTTTGGGGCTCTTTTTCTGCTCCATTGTTCTGTTTGTCTATTCCTTCATCAGTGTCACACTGCCTTGATTATTTTTGCTTTATAGAAAATCTTAAAGTCAGATAAAGTCAGTTCTCTGATTTTGTTCTTTTCCTTCAATATTGAGTTGGCTAGTTTGAGTCTTTTGTCTTTTTATATAAACTTTAGAATCTGTTTGTCGATATTCACAAAACAGCTTGGTAGAATTTTGATTGCATTAAATCTAGAGATTAAGTTGGAAAAAACTGACATCTTGACAATATTGAATCTTCCAATCTACAAACACTACATATCTTGTTAATGCTTTGCTTTCTTTCATCAGATGTGTGTAGTTTTCCTCACATTTTACATATTTAATTAGATGTTATGCCCCAAAATTTTATTTTGGGTGGTACTAATGCGAACAGTTTTTTTTTTTAAATTTCAAATTCCACTTGTTCATTGCTAGTATATAGGAAAGCAGTTGAATTTTGTAAATTAACCTTGTGTTCGGCAAACTTGCTATAATCCCTCATTAGTTCCAGAAGTTTTGTTTGCTGATTCTTTTGGACTTTCTACATAGATAATTATATTGTCTATAAACGAAGATAATTTTATTTCACTTTTTCCAATCTGTATACCTATTACTGTCTTTTATTTCCTTGTTGCATTAGCTAAGACTTCTAGTATAATGTTTAAAAGCAGTGTAGAAGGACATATTTGCTTTGTTTCTGATCTTAGTGCCAAAGTTCTGAATTTCTCATCATTAAATATGGTATTAACTGTAAATTTTTTCTAAGTATTCTTTATCAAGTAGAAAAAGTACCCCTTTATTCCTAGTTTCCTGATAATGTTTATTATGAATAAGTGTTGAACTTTGTCAAATGTTTTTTTTCCATGTCTTTCAACATGATTATGTTGTTATTACATTAATTGGTTTTTAAAATGTTGCATCAGGCTGAGCGTGGTGGTTCAAGCCTATAATCCCAGCACTTTGGGAGGCTGAGGTGAGGGGATTGCCTGAGCCCACAGGTTCAAGAATAGCATGGGCAACTTGGCAAGACCTCATCTCTACAATAAATCAAAATATTAGCCGGGCATGGTAGCACGTGCCTGTAGTTCCAGCTACTTGGAGGACTGAGGTGGAAGGATTACCAAAGTCCACCAAGTTGATGCTAGTGTGACCGTGAGCGTGCCACTGCATTCCAGCCTGGGCAACTGAGTGAGACTCCAACTCAAAAAAAAAAAAAAGTGTTGAATCAGATTTGCATGCCTGGGATAAATCCCACTTGATTAAGGTATATAATTCTTTTTATGTGTTTTTGGATTTAATTTGCTAATATTTTGTTGAAAATTTTTATACCTATGTTTATAAGAGATATTAGTCTTTGGTTTTCTTTTCTTGTAGTGCCTTTGCTGAGTTTCTATTAAGATGATTCTGGCCTCATAGAATGAGTTAGGAGGTATCTCAATGCCTCTTACTTCTGAAATAGTTTTATGGTTTTGGTTTACATTTCTCTGATGATTAGTGAGGCTGAGCATTTTTTTCATGTCTGTTGACTGCTCATGTGTCCTCTTTTGAGAAGTATCTGTTGATGTTCTTTGCATACTTCTTAATGAGATTTTTTTTTCTTTAACTTCATTTGAGTTCCTTATAGATCTTGGATGTTAGAACTTTGTCAGATGCATAATTTGCAAACGTTTATTTCCAATCTGTGTATTGTCTCTTTTTAGTTTCTTGATGGTTTCTTTCTTTTCAGTTTAATGAGGTTCCATCTGTCTATGTTAGCTTTTGTAACATTCACTTTGGAGGACTTGGTCATGAATTCATTGCCTACTCCAATGTCCAGAAGGATGTTTTCTATGTTTTACTGTAGATTTTTTATAGTTTGGGGTTTTATGCTTAGGTTCTTGATCCGTTTTGAGTTGATTTTTGTATATGGTGATGGGTAGGGGTTCAATTTCATTCTTCTTCATGTGGTTAGCCAGTTTTCCCAGCTCCATTTGCTAAATATGGTCTCATTTCCCCAATGATTGTTTTTTGTGGTTTTGTCAAAGATAAGTTGGTTGAGGAACCATGTTTTTACTTCAGGAATCTCTGTTCTGTTCCATTAGTCTATGTGCCTATTCCTGTACCAACACCATAATGTCTTGCTTACTGTAGCTTTGTGATAAAGTTTAGAGTCTGGAAGTGTGATACCTCCTGCTTTGTTCCTTTTGCTGAGGATTGTTTTGGCTTTTTGTGCTTTTTTTTCCATATAAATTTTTTACTGTTATTTCCAGGTCTGTGAAAAATGATATTACTAATTTGATAGATGTCGAATTGAATCTGTAGATGCCTTGAGTATGATTGACATCTTGACAATATCAATTATTTCAATCATGAGCATGGGATGTTTTTCCCTTTGTTTGTGTCATCCTTGATTTCTTTGAGCAGTGTTTTATAGTTTTATTAAAAACATCTTCCACTTCTCTGGTTAGGTAAATGTCAAGGTATTTGTGTGTGGGGGGGGACTATTGTAAATGGGATTATAGTTGGGTTTTTTGAGTTGGAGTCTCACTCTTGTTACCCAGGTTGGAGTGCAGTGGCACGCTCATGGCCACTGCAGCCTCGACCTGCTGGGCTTAGGCGATCCTTCCACCTCAACCTTCCAGGTAGCTGGAACTGCAGATGCATGCCACCATGCCCAGCTAGTTTTCGTGATTTAATGTAGATATGAGATCTCACCAAGTTGCCCAGGCTGGTCTTGAACCCCCTGGCTCTAGCAATCCTTTTGCCTTGGCTTCCCAAAGCTCTGGGATTACAGACTAAGCCACCACAGCCAGCCAAGGAATTATGGTTTCTATTTGGTTCTCTGCATACTTGTTGCTGGTGTATGGAAATGGAATTGTCTTTTGCACATTGATTTTGTAACTCAAGACTTTACCAAAGTTGTGTATCAGTGTGAGGAGATTTTTGACAGATTACCAAGGGTTTTCTAGGTATAAAATCATATCACCTGCAAAGAGAGATAGCTTAACTTTCTTTTTTCTCTTGGGATACCTCTGATTTCCTTCTCTTGCCTGATTGCTCTCGTTAGGACTTCCAGCGCTATGTTGAACTGGAGAGGTGAGAGTGGGCATCCATGTCTTGTTCCAGGTCTTAAGGGGAATGCTTCCAACTTCTGCCCATTGAGCAAAATGTTGGCTGCAGGTTTATCATATATGTATTTTATTGTTTTGAGAAATGTTTCTTCTATGCCTACGTGTTCAAGGGTTTTTTCAAGAAGGGATACTGAGTTTTGTTGCTTTTTGTGCATGTGTCTCATGAGATAATTATGTGGTTCTTGGTTTTATATCTGTTAATATGCTGAATTACATTTATGAGCTTGTGAAAGTTGAACCAGCCTTGCATCCTGGAAATGAAGCCCACCTAGACATGGTGGATGATCCTTGAGCTGTGTTGTTGGATCCTATTTACTAACGTCTTGTTGAGAATTTTTGTGTCTGTATTCATCAAGGAGATTGGCCTGTCATTCTCTTTCCTTGTTGGGTCTTTGTCAGGTTTGAGTATTCCAACATTCTTGATTGCCTGGAATACTTTCAATAAGATTGGTATTAGCTCCTCCTTGTATGTCTTCTGGAATTCATATGGGAAGCAATCTGGTCCAAGGCTAATTTTTGGCAGGGAGGTTTCTTAAAACTGAGTCTATTTCCTGGGTTGTTATTGGTCTGTTAAGAGTTTTAGTTTCTTCTTGTTTCAATCTTGAGAGGTTGTGTGATATCAGAAAAATCCTTCAGTTCTTTTGGATTTTCTAGTTTATTTGCCTACAGATGTTCACAGTAATCTCTAATAATGTTTTGAATTTCT
>CAUYQG010035243.1:0-22061 GCA_963574415.1 Tarsius wallacei | reverse complement strand
AGCCCTGGCTTTTAGATGGCCCCTCAATGTCCTTCTTTGTTTCTATTCCACAGTCCAGGAGGTTTTATATTCCCCACATGGCTTCTTCCCCGCCCCCCCCCCCCCCCCAGTCACATCCTTAGTTTCCTTGGAAAGTACAGGATTCCCACCTACTGCAGAAGACCTAGGGATTTTTCATGTTAGCTCTACTTTCAGAAGCACTTAAGGGTCTGCTTCTCTATTAGCACAGCCAGTGTAAAGAAAAGCACAGAAATCCAGCCTTTAAAAATCACTACTTCTTAGAGCCAGGAAGGGGGGTTGGGTGTCGAGCAGGAGAGGAACAAGTGAAGACCAATCAGAAGTAACCCACACCCTACTAAGCAGCTACATGAGGCAATTCCCAGGCCCAGGGAGCAGGGGCCACACAGCCAGGTGTGGAGCCTGCTGCTCTGCCAGGCCAGCCAATGGGAAGGTCTCGGGATCTTAGGAGAGGTGCTGAGGTGCTGGAGATTCTTGTCTTCTACTCAGAGAGTAAAGTGTACATGCATAACTGGAAATCTTTGCAGCATGGTAGTAAATACCATTTAAAATATACTTAATTTCCACTCAGATTTTCATATTCTTTCTAATGGCATTTGGGGTGGCTTGCATACATTCGTATAACAGGATAAGTATTTTCTTTTTTTTTTTTTTGAGTTGGCGTCTCACTCCGTCGCCCAGACTGGAGTGCAGTGGCTGCTTCCGGCCACCACAGCCTCGACCTGCTGGGCTCCGGCGATCCTTCCGCCTCAGCCTTCCGAGTAGCTGGAACTACAGGCGCGCACTACCACGCCCGGCTAATTTTTTTGATTTATTGTAGAGATGAGGTTTCGCCTGCCCAGGAGGGTCTCGAACCCGCGGGCTCAGGCAATCCACTCACCTCAGCCTCCCAAGGCACAGGATTACAGGCTGAGCCACCGAGCCCGGCTAGGATAAGTATTTTCAAATGCATAAAGAAATTAGGATGAAGGGACAAAAAGAATTGGTTAACAAGATGAATGCAAAGGGCAGGGTGTGGTAACTCACACCTGAAATCCCAACACTTTGGGAGGCCAAGGTGGGAGGATTGCTTGAACCCAGGAGTTGAAGACCAGTCTGGACAACATAGCAAGACGTCATTTCTACCAAAAAAAAAAAAAAATTGCTGGGCATAGTGGCATACACCTATAGTCTTGGCTACTTGGGAGGTTGGGGTGGAAGGATTGCCTGAGTCCAGGAAGTTAAGGCTGTGTTGAGCTCTGGTTGTGCCACTATACTCCAGCCTGGGTGATGGAGTGAAACCCCTACTCAAAAAAAAAAAAAAAAAAAAAAAAGCAAGGTAAAGTCAGTACATAAAATTTCACCATGAAAACCTACATAGTTGCTAGAAGAATAAATACAGGGAAAGGATAGTCTCTTCAAAAGTGCTGCTAGGAAAACTGGATGTTCACACACACAAAAAGAAATTGAACCCTTATCTTACACCATGTACAGAAATCAACTCAATATGGATTAAAGACTTAAATATAAAACAAGAAACCATAAAACTAGAAAAAACAAGAGACGCTTCTTGGCATTGGTCTTAGCAATGATCATTTGGCTATGACACCAAAAGCACAGGCAACAAAAGCAAAAGAAGTGGGATTACATCAAACTAAAATGCTTCTGTACAGCAAAGGAAACAGTCAACAAAATGAAAAGGCAATCTATGTGTTGGGAGCAAATACTTGCATACTATGTATCTGATCATGGGTTAACATCCAAAATATGTATTCAAGAAACTTACACAACTCAACAGAAAAAAAAACCCCTAAAACTCATTGAAAATTGGCAAAAGACTTGAATAGACATTTTTTTCCAAAGAAGATGTACTGATAGCCAATAAGTATATGAAAAGATGCTCAACTTCACAAATCATCAGGGAATGTAAATCAAAACCGCAAGGAGATATCACCTCATACTTATTAAGATGGCTATTATAAAAAGACAAAGATAAGTGTTAATATGGATGTGGAGAATTGGGAACACATACACCTGTTGGTGGGAATGTAAATTGGTACAACCATATGGAATAGTGTGGGGGTTCCTCAAAAAATTAAAAATAGAACTATCATATGATCCAGCAGTCCCACTTTTGGGTATATATACAAAGGAAATGAAATCAATATCTGGAAGAGATACTTGCATTTGCATGATCACTACCAGTTTTATTCACAATAACCAAATTAATGGTAACAACCTAAATGTCCATAGATGTATGTATGAATGCATAAAGAAATGGATAAACACACACAGTGGGATACTAGTCAGCCTTTTAAAAGATGGAAATCACATCACCTGTGACAGCATGGGTGAACTTGGAGGACATTGTGCTAAGTGAAATAAGCCAGACACAGGAAAAGTTCTGCATGATCTCATATGTGGAATCTAAAATAAGCCAAGTTCATGGAAGCAGAGTAGAATGGTAGTTACCAGGGGTAAAGGTTATAGGGAGATATTTGCCAAAGGGTATAAAGTTTCAGTTATATAGGATGAATAAGTTCTAGAGATTTAATGTACAGCATGGGGACTATTGTTAATAATAATGTATATTTGAAATACTATGGGAGTAGATCTCAAGTGTTCTCACCACACATAAAAAATGTGGTAACTGCGAAGAGATGGTAAGTTAGGATGACTGTAGTTTACTATATCAAAATATGTATACCTTAAAAATATACAATTTTTATGTTAAAAAGTAAAAGTACAGTTAGGAAAAACACTTTTTTCCGGTGCTAAAGCTTTAAGCAAAATTTTAGGAAGTAGAAGTTATATATTCATGTATTCAGAAATTGGATTCTTAAAATATTTATATAACACATAGAAAGTTTTGAAGAATTCCTCTTATCCTGCTTTCAATGGGGGCCCAGAGTTAGGCTGCATGGTAGGAAATACAGGTCAGCAAGATGCTGAAGGAGCATGGTCCAGGTCGTGACTCTCTTTTGGTCTAGAAGAATACAATAATAGAAGCTAAACATTTGTAAGAATGAGTAGACTATATATCCTTCAGGCAATTCTCTGTGACTACTCTTCTTAACCAGGCTTCTGATTAAAGATGGCAGGGTTGTGATTCTGATCACTGGCAAAGACCTAAACTTCCCTAAACACAGATATTTGGTATTATGTATTTGGATAGATAATATGGGTTGACAAACAGGAGGATTCACAACCTCTTAGTAAAATCAAATCAAGGCACCAGCATCTCGTGCCTAAACATATACAAAAACTGTTTCACATCCAGTATGCCTGTAATGAGGTCAACTTAAAAAGATTCTCTCTCTTGTTTTTTGTTTTTGTTTTTGTTTTTGAGTCAGGAAGCTCTATTGCCCAGGCTGTAGTGCAGTGGCATGATCACAGCTCACCCTGCAGCCTTGACCTCCTAGGCTCAGACAATCCTTCCACCTCAGCCTCAGTAGCTGGGACTATGGGCAAGTGCCACCATGCCTGGCTAATTTTTTGATGTTTTGTAGAAATGGGGACTCACTATGTTGCCCAGGCTGGTCTTGAACTCCTGGTTTCAAGTGATTCTCCCACCTGGGAGTCCAAAATTGATGGGATTACAGGTGTGAGCCACACACCCAGCCCACTGTCTCATTTTAACTCCCATATACTGTTCTTATAGGAACAAAAGGGTTTTCTGCAATTAAAAAAAATTTAGAAAGTTTAAAACCAAATTTTTGTCTATAAATCACGTGTGATGAAAAGTTTTAAATATTTTTCCACAAAAAGTTACCCTTGGAAAGCTATATATGTTATAGAAAGCTTTACATGTTATATATCTATATAAGTGCTATATGTTATATATCTTATGTGCTGGTGAATGTGGCAGATGATGACTTCATCTCCATGACCAAGTAGCCTTTATGGACAGAGACAAGAATTCCCTCAAAAAACAAATCTCGTCCCATATACAATGATCTTAACAGGAAAAAGTTCACATCAGGATTGCATTCACTCATTGAAGTAACTCACCTATGTTTAGTATTAAGTTTAGTATTGCATAATATACCTTCTTGGAGAACCTGCCAAGTTAAATTAGTAAACAATCTACTATTAAGTAATTAAATTACTCAATCTGAACAGAGATGATGAATACGAGCCAATGAATATTGGAGGACTTCTGCCCAAAACTATGATTTGTGTTTGATAGTAAATGATCTTAGATCTTTTTTCTTGGATAAGCTGTTGCTTAGTGAGGCCCTTTAGTTGCGATAGTAAAACCATATCAGTATAAAAGAGAATGTCCATTCTTTATAGAAGAGGGTATGCTTCTAGCTCACACAAAAGCGGCTTTACATAATTAAGATTCAATTTAAAGGAAACCCAAATATACCCCTGTTTTTGTGTTCCACACATTTGTAGTTCAATCTGTCAGGCAATCCTAGCTAAGGACTTTGATGGGTATAAATGGTGTACCAGCGTGGGTGGTGCACCAACATTTCCTCAGAGCAAGAAGGTTCCAACCTGGAGTTCTGTAATGCCTTCAGTGTTCTAAGTTTCAAGAGGTGTTTTATAGGCCTCATGGCCATTAGACAAGTTTTCCAGTGATAATTTTTATTGTGTATTGTCATGAACTAAAAATTCAAGTGTAATGAGTTTGATTTTAAGAGAGGGTTTTCTTTAAGTTGATGTGATATTTCCTGGATTTTTGGCATGGGATGTACACTCCTAGGAATGATTAAAATGTTCATTGCATGTAAAGTGAGAAGATTGTAAGAGCATATGTTTAAAATATGATAAAGTGACTGACTCCCTGAGCACCCTAGATACATATCTATCAATGAACATCCAAAACACCAAAAAAGGGATTCCCCAAACCCCACTAGAATGGACAAACAATAAAGGTCTCCAAAAAGTCCCAGTGATTACCTAGATGCTATTTGCTGCAGAGAAAAAAATCATGGTCAAGTAACAGTGATGCATATCCCTTGACCTGCTTTATTGTGCCTTACCCACCAAACCTACCTAGGCCACTTGGAAGATCTAAGAGCAGTGAAAATAAAATTTGCGCAGTCAGGTTATCGACTACTGTGTATTTTTTGCCAAACCAATGGACGTTTTCATTGGACATCTTCAGGTGTACAAGGCTCTTCTAGTTCAGGAAAGTACACAAAACTTACCCCTACATGAATCGTAGCCTACAAAACAAGCGTCATTACCTGAAGAGGTTTATTGAACCCATATAGTTTAACTCATAATTCATCAAAGAGCAAGGAATGTTATTAAAAGTTATAAGCTTATGCTATTATTGATTGAATTTGCTACAGAACGATGAAAGGTCAGCAATAGAATAATCATTCCTATAATGCATCTGTTCCTCAGATAAAACACCAGCTTGAGGTCAGGCTTTGTGATTCTCATCTATAACCCCGGCATTTTGAAAGGCTGAGGTGAGAGGATTGCTTGAGCCCAAGAGTTCGAGAATCAGCTTGGGCAACACAGCAAGTCCTCATGTCTACACACACACACAACAGCTCAGGAAACCAAGACTTGTAGCACAGAGGAAATTTTCACAGAAGAAATAAGTTTGTTGTTTAGGTAAAAATGTTCAGTAAACGAATGGGTGCATAATCCAGGAGAAGTAGGGTAGTGCCCTTCTTTAAAAAATGGCATAGACAATACTCTGGTCCAACCTTGACCCAAATGAACAATTTGGTATTAAACAAATCTGGCAGCAGCATTTAGATGCATTAAGTAATATTAAGTTCAAAAGGAACATGTGATCAGAGTCCATTCAGTAGATTTTTCACATACCTAAGCCTATCTTTCTCCTCCAGACTCTAGGGGGGAAGAGGAACTAAGTAAATCAAAATGAAATGGTGAATTGAGGAAAAGTACAAGCATGTGGCTTACTAAGATGCCAGTCCTGTTCACTCTTATTGGGAAAGCCTGAATTCAGACCCACCATGCTATTTTCCCATTCTAGAACATTGTATTAAGCTTGGTCCTATACATTATTGACTTTGATTCACACAATAGGTCTGTGATAATATGTGTGTGTGCACTGAGGAACAATGTAAGATCTTTTTATTTTTTCATTGTTTTTCATTTTTTTGAGTTGGAGTCTCACTCTGTCGCCCACGCTGGATTGTAGTGACACACTCAAGGCCACCCCAGTGTCGACCTGCTGGGCACCGGCAATCCTTCCGCCTCAGCCTTCCAAGTAGCCAGAACTACAGGTGTGCGCTACCACACCCGGCTAATTTTTTTGATTTACTGTAGAGACACGGTCTCACCAAGTTGCCCGGGCTGGTCTCGAACCCGTGGGCTCAGGCAATCCACTGGCCTCAGCCTCCCAAAGTGCTGGGATTACAGGCTGAGCCACTGAACCCGGCCTGTAAGATCTATTTCTTCTGTGAGTTGTGCCAAAGAGTTTGAAAGCTCCTGCTTTAGGCCATTTTGAATGTTTTTTGGTTATTTTTTGGAACCAAAAGCAGCTGCTCTGCTTAACACGTTACAAGTTAATTGAATCTTAATTCTAAGGGTTATGTTTTATCACCCTCATTTTAGACTGGGTTTTATTGCTCCCATTTTAAAGAAGAGAAAGTTAAGGATTGGAAAGACTAAGCTGCCCAAGATAACAATCAGTACTGCAATGTAAAGCAGGAGTTCCAATGTAGGTTTATTTGGTTCTAAAGCCCATGCTCTTAAGCATTCTATCAGATAACCTCCTAATGTTATGCAAGAGCTTTACTGCATGTGTGCTTTGGGTCAGCCATTAAGCCAAAGACTTTTCCCTGGTTACCTTGCTTAAGCCTCACAACAGCTCTAGGAAACTGGTTTCATTATCTGCATTTTCTAGATGAGGAAATAGATGTATGGAGATCCTAAGTAACTTCTCCAAGGTCAGCCAGCTAGTAGATGGCAAGAGGGGATTGGAACCCAAGTCAGTCTGACCCCAGAACATTCCCCCTGTACCATGCTGCCTCTCCAGGTGTGAATCTTAAGTTTTGTGGAGAGTGAAGTTTATACAGTATGGGTGAGGGGACTCAAAGTTTTGAATTCAAAATTACTTTAAAAAATCAGGTACAGAGCCCTGCAAGGGGCCCTGAAGATTGTTTCCAGGCACCTGGCCACTGTACCATGGATGTTGCATGGGCTTTTCATTTCATTATTTGTATTATAACTAACTTTTACATTCATTAGTTCCTTTTGTGATATAGCTTCCAAATCAGGAAGGTAAGTAGTTTTCCCAAGATCAAAGAACCAGAAACAGATATATGAGAAGAGACAGTTCCTGTCTGATATTTTATCTTAAATAGCCTTAAAAAACAAAACTATAAGAATGTAAATTTTTAAAAATACCTATTACATTCTGTGGTAATAACATGTAAAACCAAAATACCTTCTGCTCAAGCTTTGTTGCTGACTGTGAGTGTGACCTCACTCGAGTTCCATTTCACTTCATTAAGCCTCAGTGTACTCATTTTTAGATTGAGAGGGATTAATTAGTTGATCATTAACTTCCTTTCCAACATGAACATTCTAGGAGCCTAATTGAGCAGACGAAGGCATAAACCGATTGCTACTTGACTGAACCAGTCCATCCATTCAGCTATAACAGTCGAGCTGTTGGTGAATTGGGTTTTAGATATTCTAATCAGTTAATTAGCATCTTTTGTTATAGCAAAGAGTTGTACAGTCAGAGCCAGGAACAATCTACTGGAAGTTAAAAAGAGGTGGTGGGTCATAGGTCTACAATGTAGCATTATTGCTTTCTGCTTTTTCTCGTGGAGCCTCTTAAAGAAAGCTGGGAGGGCAGGATGTGGGCAGGGAAGAGAAGGAGGCAGCATAGTCTTCACACTGCAGAAACCATCAGTGGCTCTGGGCTCCAGGTGAGCAGAAGCCATAGGGCTTCTCTTAGGATCTGGGCTACCTTTATGGATATCATCTGTGGCATCATCCCTCTTGCTTGGAGCTTTCCCCTGTTGGGTGTGGCTGTGAGTTGGGGCATGAATGGTCAGAGTAGACAGTGGGCATATTAAGAAAGGGGGAGATGAGGAAGGAGGCACCTGACAAACAGTTCTGTCCACTTACCTGCCACATGTGGGTAAACTTTGTTGATTCTTCAGATTGAAGTCAACAAATTGCATATTCTTGGAAATTGCATATTCCTAGTATCTCTAGAATTTTGCTTTTGTGAGTAGTTAATAATAACTAAATGCAATTACTAAAATATAGTTAACATTACTAAAAATAGTAACCACAGATTGTCTATCATATTCCAGGTGCTTTTCATATGTATTATATCGCCTAAGTTTATTATAGTTATGCAAAGTAGGTATGCCTGTGCCTAATTACAGAGAAAGGAAATAAAGTTTAGAGAAGTAAAGTAACTTATCCATAGTCACACAGCTGGTAAATGGTAGTACTGGAATTTGAATTCACATGTATCTTCCTGCTGTGTCACACTGTCTCCTAGTTAAATCTGCATTTTCCCTTATTTATTATGCTATTTGATTGCCTTTCAACCCACTAATGAGTGTAAGTTTCTTATGGAACTTATTTCATATGAAGCTTGGAAATATTAAACAACGTGATATAGACTTGTATTCAATGTGTTGGAAAATCCAGTAATATAACTGGTTAAAAAAAATCCAATGGGACAAACATATTGTTGAAAAGCCAATGATTGTAGTCAGACCAGCAAAAAATCTAGGCTATAAAAATTGCAAATGGTAGCTGCAGGCAGATCAAGAAAAGAACAGTCTGGCTGGGTGGTAATATTTTCAGCTGTTCCTCTGTGTTGGCAGCTTTTCAAAGCCACAACAACTATTAAATGCATTAATAGAAGGAAGACGGCGATGGCACCACAGTCAACTGTGCAAAATGAATTTAAGAGTGATTGGCACATAAGTAGACTTTAAGTAGCAAAGTGCAAAAAAGATCAGCCAGGAGCTGGGAGACATAGAATAATACTTTACTGTGGGTTAAAAGAGAAAAGAGTTGACTTGTCTTTCCTTAGAACCACCTTAGTGATCAATTTTGGTAACAGCATGGTGTAAGATAAAGCTAAACTTCTTGACATATTACCCGGATAATGTTTATTACCATAAGGGAATCACCTCTGAGTCTAAATCCTTCCTGTCCCTTGTGTCACACAGCTCTTTGCCTTCCATCAGGAAGAGAGGGGACTTATTTTTAAACAATGATATAATTCTAGACTCTATTCGGTAGGGCCCCCAAGTTTTAGGAAGTAGTTGAGTATTGTGAGTGTAGTGAGTAGTTGAGTTTTCAGAAGAGTATCGTCATTGTCTGCACTCCATTTGTTCAAGGACACTGCATTTGCTCATGGCAGACATGGCTAATCAATCACATCTCTTATCCTCACTGAGTCTCTGAGTATTTTTCAACACAGCAATCCAGACAACATTGACCAATGAGAGTTGGCACTTGTGAAGAGAGCTAGGTCAAGGAGACAAGAACCTTGTGTTGATTTTATCCACAACCATACACATATGACTTGGAGTAATTATGTAATAATTGTTGAATTAGTCAATTAATTATTGTCATGGCTGATTTTTACCAATTTCCTCAAATTTAGACTCATTAAATATGTTTTTAGAAAGCTACAGGATTTTAGAGATCATCTGATCTAATCTCCTGGCAGTCTTCCTGGGAACACATGCTTCTAACTCCCAGCTTTGTATTTCTTATACTCTGCACAGAAAGAAATTTTCTTACTGTTAAAGGAGAAAGATCATGCAAATATGAGATCAGACAGCTTTCTGAGTGGGGCCAGAGGTCGTGTTTCTGAAGCTTTTAATCATAAAGAGAAATATTAAATGTAGTATGATCCGAAAAATATCATCCCAGAGACACCTGGTCTGGAATAAATACAAAAGTACACAAGCAGAGATTTGATATATAAACTTAAAGTTTTACCAAATCACCTTGAAACCCTCTGCTGCAGAGAAATGATTAATTCTTCAACAATGACTGAGCCAGGACACTTTCTCTACACAGTCTTGTGTTGAAGACTTGAGGCTGAGGCTTCCTATTCATTCCTTGTCCTTGAGTTTGCCTATAAGGTGGCGAATTTGTAAAGTCAGCTTCAAAGGAACCCTTTGACCAAGATCTAGCCCATGAGGAAGGAGAGCAAAGCACTCAGTCACAATGACTTTTTCTTCAGATGCATTGTCCACCTATCCTATCTCCCAACAAGTGAGGATTAGAGTGTCGGCTTCTAAATTTTTATCAACTTCCTTATGTGTATATAGAGCGTTGTACCTTGTATTGATGCTGAGTAACTACAATCTGTCTGTGGCCCCTAAACATTTTTTACGTGCAACTTGAATCCTTGTCCTCTGCCAAGGACCTCCTTGCTGTACTGGAATTGAAGGGGTGGGGGGTGTGGAGAGCTGAGGATCCTTGATTGGTCTGGCTCTCTGACACATCCCTGGCCTAATCGCTTCCTACCCTCCTCTACACTTCTCCACTCCAGCTGCACTGGCCTATTTGGTGTTTCTCTACCACCCCAGGAACTGCTTTTGCGCTTTCTTTGGAGACAGGCTTCTTCCAGATCTCTTTGGCTAATCCCCTCTCCTGCTTCAAGTCTTTGCACAGATGTTACTTCTTTCATGAGGCCTCCCAAATTCCACATTTAAAATTCAAAATTTCAACCCTCTTACCCAGCATTCTCGATCCCCTTGACTCTGCTTTTTTTTTCTTTTTCTAAAGCACTGAACACCTTCTAAGAGTATAACATCTGCTTATTATGTCTAGCATAGATTGTCTCACGCTGCTCCCCAAGGTTAGAGAGTTTTGCTTTGTTTACTGATGCATTCAAGCTCCCAGAACAGTGATGAGGATATTATAGGCTCTCAGGAAATACTTGTTGATGAATAAACAAATGATTTCTTGAATAAAAACATGGGAGAAGCTGTGAACAATGACAGCTCAAAGAAGCTAACCAAGGAAGCTCTGTTCTGAAGCTTTTTATTTCCCCTTTTCACTCAGCCTGGAATTCCACCAATTACAGATTTATTTGTCTCAAGTGATGTTCTCTCTTAAATACAAACACCGCGGTAGTGTACTAAGGACTGTCAATTACTAACACATTTTTGTGAATCTATTGAAGCTCTTCACTCCCTCCCATTCTCCAGTAGAAGACAACAACTTCTTGATGAGAATGGGAAAGTCAGAGGGACACTAGGAAATTTTGGAACACAGACCACTTTAGGGACTGTAATAATCCTGGGTGAGCACCAAAGTGGGAGGCCTAAGGCAGCATAATACAGTTCGGCCTGGAGAGATGGGCTGGAGAAGCCATATTTACACATTAATGTTTAGTTTCTGTGATGGTCTTTCAAAAATCCCTCCAAGAAAAGCTTGTTTAGACCAATGACCTCCTCCCTTAAATCGATAACATCTGTTGGCCAAGTATAGCCTGAGTCCCAAAATGTGCCCAGCAGGAACAAATTTAAAGAAGTAAATGGAAACGGGATGGGCATTTGATTTCGTCGATCACTCCATGTGTCCCTTGCCAAGAGACTGAAAATGCTTATCAGATTTGCTTCATCTAGAAAGAACGATTCTGTTTCCCGTGCAGCTCTCTACAGGCTGGTCCAGCTGATTAGCTATCCAGATGTCACTGCCCAACACTGTGGCACTTCCATAATTTATTTGGCCACCATGAATGACGCCAATATTACAGCCCACACAAGCACCACTTTATGGCTATTTTTGATGGTTAGATTGTTGATGGTCAAGCTGTTTTCAGAGTCAACACATCATTTGTTCGTGTTCAGAGACTTCAGACACAATCACAGACCTGAACCAAACAACTTTGGGATAATGGCGAGGGACTGTGGGGTTGGCATAAGCAGTGGTGTATTAGAGAGCTCAGGCTTAGATGGGTGGTTATTGTAGTTATTCACACTCTCTAGAGCTAGTGAAGCTTAGTGAAATCATTTCCTTCTCATCTTTCCTGGACATCAAATGGCTATTTGTAGTGTGATTTGAGGTTTTTAAGCAAATGAGGAAGAAAGAATAGAATGAGAAAACACATGACTCCCAGGACATTGTGTCCCTCTGACCAAATGGAGGGATATCTTTACAGAAATGCTGAACATTCCTCTACTAACCCTTCTGGCTTGAAAGTCTTCTATAATAAATAATAATAACTATCATTTGCTAAATGCTCACTCCTTGCCAAGCAGTGTGCAAGCAGGATTGCATTTAATCATCTCAGTAGCCCTGACAGGTAGGTGGTGTTCCTCAGATGAGAAAACTAATACTTAGCTCCTTGAGTAACTTCCCAAGTTCATGAAGTAAAGATGTGGTAGAGTGAGAGCCAAAATCAGTGGCTGAGCTAATACCCATATTCCCCCTCCCCCTCTAACGTGGTCTCCACACAAAACCAAGAGTGGGGACCTGGGTCTCTTCACTCTGTTTGCAGAGGAAAGTGCTTAAGAGAGTATTTTATACCAGAAATTTCCCTCATTAGAAGTTGGCATCAGGTTTTGGGGTGCTTATTCCACTAATATTTGAAGAGTACAAAGACGGTTGTTTTTTAACTTAATGAAAAAATGTGTTAATTTTTACCTGGGGAGGTAGAGTGTCTGTAACCAAGAAGCTATGTCTGGCTTTCCTACCAAGAAGTGAAATTCTTTTAAACATTCTTAGAGTTGCCTTTCTCCTCTCATTTAACACAGCACCCTCGCCATCAGTCCCTGAAAGCTTCAAGGAATAAAAGGCAGTGCAGATAAGGCAAGGTCTCGGTTTGCTTCCTTCAGAAAATGAACCAAATGTTTTCTCTTCTAAAGCAAGAACCCAGAGAGTTGTCATTAGTTGGTAGCACTGATATGGGGATTAGGCGACTTCACGTTGTCTCCTTAAGTGTTTTTAAAATGGGTTAATGTGAACAAGCGTCACATTTCTCTGTTGCCAAATGCCTTTGGGGATGTGAAAATGAATAATTTGGGTAAAAATTGGGAAAACGTCTGAGATAAATGCTTCTCTTTGATTGAACAGGGACAGGACATAAGAGCCCTAGAGCTGTGCAATTTGGAACTGCTCCTGGAGGAGCCACGTGCTTAAAAATTAAGTATATGTTCAGCTTTTACGGTAAACTTTGTAAGTACTTATTATAAGTACAGACATTAGGTATCACAGAAGGGGAGTTGAATTAGAAAGACTATAAACACATAAGTAAGAGAAAAAATAAAGAGTAAAAGTGTTTTCTTAATTTTTTCTTGACCCATTAAATGTGCTAGATCAATTTGATGATTTCTTGAAGAATTTCTTTATTCCATAGGCTTCTCTTGGTATTATTTAAATGGGATAGCTGTCACAAGATGCTTTTCTATTACAAAAAAAAAAAAAAAATCATAAAAACCGATGCCACAAAATGAAAGCCACAAAAGCTTACAACACAAAGGTGAAGCCTATATTTTCCAAATATGTTAATTTTTCTGAAAAGTCATTTTTTAACTCCATCAAATAGTCAAACTAATCAGATTTAGTGAAATACTATTCTGTAGTAATGGCATTGAGCCCATTGCCTCTGCTACAATGCTAATGGGTAACTTCTTCCTTTTCTACCTTATTCCTATAGTCCTAGCTTTGAACAATATTTCCAAGTATATCTTGGTCAGTTTTTTTGGCTTATATTTAAAAGTGTATAACCAAGAATTATTCTTATGCTAGCACCCAAACTGAGTACTAGAAATTATAGATGCATAAAATGAAACCAATATATAAAACCTTAGAAAACCAGGTGCTATGACTCACCCATCTAAACCCAGCACTTTGGGAGGCCGAGGTGGGGAGAACTGCTTGAGCCTAGAAGTTTGAGACTAGCCTGGGCAACATAGGGAGATCTCATCTCTACAAAAAATTCAAAAAAATTAGCAGGGTGTGGTGGCACACACCTGTAGTCCCAGCTACTTGGAAGGCTGAGGCAGAAGGATTGCCTGAACCCAGGAGGGCAAGGCTACAGTGAGCCAGTTTTTTGCCACTGCAGTCCAGCCTGGGTGATGGAGTGAGACCCTCAACTCAAAAATAAATAAATAAAAACAAACAAACAGAAACCCTTAGGAAATACAGAATTCACTAGCCAGTAAAATTCTTTGTTTAACTAGAAGGAGCATGAAAGGTCAGGATTCCCAGGGGTTTTTTGGTTTTTGTTTTTTGGGGTTTTTCTGAGTTGAAGTGTCACTCTTGTTGCCCAGGCTGGAGTGTAGTGGCACACTCATGGCCACCGCAGCCTCCACCTGCTGGACTTAGTCTATCCTTCCGCCTCAACCTTCCAAGTAGCTGGAACTACAGACATACGCTACCACACCCGGCTAGTTTTTTTTGTGATTTATTGTAGAGACGAGGCCTTACCAAGTTGCTCAGGCTGGTCTCAAACCCCTGGGCTCAGGCAATCCTCTCGCCTCGGCCTCCCAAAGTACTGGGATTACAGGATGAGCCACCATGCCTGGCCAGGATTTCCAGTTTTGACTGAGAAGGTAAAGAAGAAAAAGTTCCAAACTGCACATCCTCCACCATAAACCTGTATATCTGTTCAAGGAGTCTTTCTGGAATTCCACATAAGAGTAACTGAAGCTAGACATGTGTTTTCTCATCCACAATCTCAATTATCAACACAGAACTGGAGCAAGCTTTGGAAACAAAGTAGATTCTTCAGTCAGTAATCAAAAAAATGGACAAACACAATTATTGAGTAAAACTAAACTATTTTTTTCATTCCTTGGATCTTGAATATAATGAACACTATAACAGCTGAGAGCTTCACTTAGAGTCAGGAGAACATTCCGACAGAAGTCACAGACTTGAGAAATTCTATGCTCCAGTCATGTCTGTTCGCATACGAATAAAGCTGGGCCCAGAGAGAATGAATTGCCTGTGTCCCACAGGGCTTCCTAGAGACAGAGCCAAGACTAGAACTCAAATAACTTTACCTCTTGTCTCATGCTCTTCCCATGCCACACTGCCTCCTCTTTACTGTGGCCAGGTTGCCAGCCTCTGATACTGTTCCGGTGATTTGCTGGCTTTCTATAAATTCTAAAGCATCTGAGTATTGGTAAAAGCTCTAGGAATGAAAGCAATTATGTGTCATGTTAGCTGTGAATCTTCCAGAGTCCTGAATGTTGGACAGGTCATAGAATGGGCCCACCAAATTGAACACTGTTACCAGGTCAGTTTACATTTTACCTGATTTTTGTAACCAACTGTATGGTAAACGTTTTTATAGTGGTTTATAATTTTCCAAGGTTCTATTCCAAAGAAAATACCCTGTTAAGGAGTATTATTGAATCCAGCATGACAGAGTTAAAGTAGCAAAAGAAATAAACATTTTACCAGGCACATTTTGATGTGGAGAAAGAGGTTTTACCCCTCTCCTTTGGAAGTTCAGTTATGCTTGTTTAGCATAACATGTTTATAGTGAGACAGCAGTTAATATGTTAGCATGTATCAGCCATTATATTCCTGCCAGGAAACTGGGCACAGATAAATGGAACCTACAGAGACTTTTAATTCCTACATTTATACTTAGTATGGAAGCGAGAGTAAAAGCAAGACAAGGCACAGAAGTGTAAATATGTGTGACTGGCAGTGGAGTGAGCCTCAGTTGCTTTTTTGACATCAACAAAGCTTGTTGGTCTTAATACATGTAGCTGCTACAAACAGAAAAAAAAATTGTTTTAACATGGAAGTTGTATTAGTCATGGTTGACCAGAGAAACAGAATCAACAGGAGGGAGAAAACAAAGAAAGAAATATCTTTATTATAAAATTGCTCATGCAATTACTGAGACTAAGTCCCAATTTCTGCATTGACAAGCTGGAGACCCAGGAGCAATGGTAGAGTTCCAGTCTGAGGCTGAAGGCCTGAGAGCCAGAAGAGCTTACAGTTGTTTATGTCCAAAGGTCAATAGACTCAAGACTCAGGAAAAGACAATGTTCCAGTTTGAGAGCCAAAGGTAGGGAGGATGGGATACCCCAGCTCAAAGGCAGTCAGGCAGAAAGAACAAATTCCCCCTAACTCTCTTTTTGTTCTATTCAGGCTGATTGGATGAGGCCCACCCACATTAGGAATGGCATCTGCTTTATTCAGTCTATCAATTCAAATGTTAATACCATCCAGAAACACCCTCACAGACATCCCCAGGATAACGTTTGAGCAAATGTCTGGGCACCTCATGGCCCAGTCAAGTTGGCACATAAAATTACCCATCACAGAAGGTTTATTTTTCCACTAGTGCATTTCTCCCACACACAATCATTTTCATTAGTCGAGTGGGTGAATTTCTTAAGCTGCTTTGCCTTCTATATTAGTTTCCTAGAGTTGTCATAAAGTAACACAAATTAGGGGGCTCACACAACATAAATTAATTTCCTCACAGTTCTGGAAGGTACAAATCTAAGATTAAGGTGTTGGCAGGGGTGCTTCCATCTAAGGGTTGTGAGGCAGAATCTGTTCCATGCCTCTCTCCTAGCTTCTTATGGTTTTCTGGCAATCTTTGGTGCTTCTTGGCTTGTAGATATACCACCCCAGTCTCTGTCTTCATTTTCATGTGGTACTCTCCTTGTGTGTGTGTCTATGTCCAAATTCACCCTTTTATAAAAACACCAGTCTTATTGAATTAGGGCCTACCCTATTGATGTTATTTCTTTTTTTTAAAGGTATATAACAATAATAGTTTGGCAAGATCCCTGTCTAGTTAACAATCTAGTACAGCTGTAAGTAGGATAACCATATAATTTATTGTTTAAGCCAAAACACTTAAGGCAAAATAAATTTTATTAATAACTTCACTGAGACAAGGAGCAGGGACAGATCTCTGTCTGCCCTGGTCTTTTATCTCAGCAACTATGAATAGGGTGACTGCCATCAATCATGTCCCAGAATGAGGACTTAAAAAGCATCTCACAGCTTTAATGCCACTGTTGTTCAGCCTTGCAATGGTACATCCAACATCAGACCTCCCACACAAGTTAGGATCTCTTCCCGCCCCAGTGTTTTATTCTCACAGCTCCATCCTTCTTAACATTCTCATGATTGTAATTATATAATTAATTGTGTTTCCAGGAGTCTGATATCTGACTTCCCCTCTGGATCATTAGCCCCCCAAGGGCAGGAATCATGTCTCGCATTCTTCACTGCATCCTCAGCAGTTCATGCTAGAACCTGCCCATCAAGTGTGCTATCAATATCTGTTGAATGAAAGTAAACTGCACTTCTACAAGTGCTTACTACATGGTGATTTAATAAATAAATGAGGTCTACATCCACATATATGGAAATAAAACTTGTCAATTCTTCAAATAACTTTTCTGTTATTTTTAAGAACCTTTGGAATATTCCACTGTATCCTCATGAGAGGATAAAAATGAAAAAGATAAAAATGTCTTAGTATTCTTATAGCAATAATTGTGATCTTGCAGCCCCTTGAAAGAGTCTCAGGGACCCCCCAGGAGTCCTTGACCACCTACCAGCATAGATCTTCTATCTTATAAAGGTCATTGTCCTTTGATTTCTATTTAAGCAATCAAACCAATATGCTAACCAATACAATCCTTTGGTTGGCATATAGTAAAGAGTGAAGTGAGTTATTTCTGCACCAAGTATTCACTAAAGGTGGTACACCAACTGCAGATCTAGAAGGGCTTCATTTTCAAGAGGAATAGGAAGCAGCACATTTCTTTGTAGAAGTTACATGTTTCCCGCCTTCCAGGTCCAAAGTGTGTCTGTTTCACTTAGTTAGCCACTTCATTCATTTATGATGCCTGCTGGCCCCAACAGGTAAATGAACCAGTGGGGAACTAGTGGAGGTTTTCTGGCAGGAAAGCGATCAGAGCGGTGTTTTTAGAAAATCAATCTGACAACCACTGAGACAGTAGACCAAAAAGGAGAGAGGCTAGCATGGGAGAGCTGGGCAACAGTAAGGCCACAATAAAATTCTGCGAGAATTAGTGAGGGTCTAGATTAGGCCCTGGGTTGGAGAAGTGAGGTGTATTAAAAATATTAATGTCCCAATTTCTGTTACCTACACAGCAATAGCTACCAAGAGCTATGATGCAGAGCACACCACAACTCGGCTCACAGGCTATTTCCTCATTATGGTTTATTTTCAGAATCTTGCCTGGTGGTCCGGATCATGTAGAGACATCAAGGATTTCTTTAAATCTTTTCCAACGAGCATAAAAGAAGACCCTATCTTCTTTTTCCCAGGGCCCAATTACCCCTTAATGCTGAGAGTGAATAAAACAGAGGACACATTTGGACACATTTCACTACTCAGTAGGCAGCAGAGAAAACAGAATTGCACCCCCAGGCTGTTTGCATTATACAATCCCAAAAGGTCTGCCTGCCAGGCCCAGGAAGGGAACAAGGGGGCCATTGCCCTGGGTGGCCCCTGTGTTTGTCTATTAATGGTTCCTGGAACTTACTATAGCTCTTCCTTTCTGAATGTTGGACTGTAGTACGAGAAAGAGAGAATGTGTGTCTAGCAACAGGAAGGATAACATTAGCTAACATGTAAAGATGGTTTACAATGTGCCAAGTGCACCTTTAAGTGCTCTTATACACATTAAGCCATTTAATCCACTTAAGACAGGTACTAATACCATCCCCTTACTCTAGATGAAAGAACTGAGGCACAGAAATACTATTAAATCACTTGCCAAGGTCACTTGTCAAGTAACTGCATGAGCTGGGACTTGAACCAGGTCATCTGTCTCCAAATACCTGCAGTCTTAGTCATGACATTCATTTCAAATATAATGCCACGGTTTCTGGAGGATAGTGGTTCCCAAGAATGTGAGCAAAGGGAGAGATTGATTTTATACATCTATACATAGCACCTGATACCCAAGCAAACAGGACCAGAGAAAAATCAGATTCTTTTTCTGCGCTTTCACACCACATGCCCAAACCCATCAGGATCTCCTGTGCTGAAGACAGAATGGAATTGAATAGAAGTCTAAAGCAATGAGTCTGGAATTTTGGACTATTACTTTGGAATCCAATCAAGAACTTTCTTTTATAGCCTGCTGAACAACAGGGAGAAGCTTGCCTGGTTCTAGGTTGCTGCTGGGCTTTTGGACTACACATCACTCAGAGAAGAATCTGTCACCAGGGCTGACATGTTGGTGCATTCACAGCCTTCCCTGTGCACTGTGAGGAAGCTAGCAAAGCCTTCCACTCCCTCCCTATTGGGGAGCCGCCTGATAATTAGGGTCCTAGAATCTCCAGGACTCCCATTTTATTGATAGATGGGGGAGACTTTGGCACAATTGCTCAAAGGCCATTCATGAGTTTTTCTTCCAGAATGTATGTCACATTTGGTGGGTTTATACCCTTTGCCACCTGGCAATTTTCTACTCATGTAAAAAATACGCCAACATTACTAACCCTGGACACATTTTTCTTTTCCAATAGGGAAATCCCCTTCCTGAGACGTTCATAGCACTTTGACCACAGTTTTATTTTAGTGTCTGCAAACTGCATTGTAATTAATTGTTTATGTGCTTATTCTTCCACTAGATTATGAGTTAAGAGAAGGACTGTACCTTTTCCACCTTTGGGCCTCTGCATCGAGCACAGTGGCCTGACATAGTAGGCTCTGTGGCTGGTAAAGGAAAAAAAAAAAAAAAAGGAATGAAAAGAGAGTGAGAGGCAGGTAGTGGTGCTAATATCCTTTATTCTGGGAATAACCCTACTGTCCTCAAAGATCTCTTTCCTGGCCCTGCTTCTGTTCGTGACATTCCACTAAGAATCAAGGAGATGTGGAATGCAAATAGCACTGAGAAAGTAATCAGTCCTTTATCAGCCCTTACCTATTAGTTTAGGATAGAATAATTTGAAAAATGAGTTTCAGGAAAATGTTGGGAAAGATTGGGACTTGAAGGTGCCCACAGTGGGGAGTCCCAGGCAGAAGAGAAAAAACCACAGACATTAAGGATCTGGGCAAGAATAGGAGGGAAGGGTAGGGAAAGGAATGGGGGAATTGCAGACAAATTTCCCTATATGATAATTGTTTCTTGAACTGGCCCAGAAGGGAAAAATATGATAATTCTGCCATTGACGTGTTTTTTAGAATCCTGGTGCTTATTTTAGTTTCAGGTTTACATGTAGCTAATGGAGGTACACCAACTAGTCTCATTCTCCTGGCAGCATGAATTTACCCAGTAAACCAAACTGTTGAAGTGTATAATTCAGAGCTTTCAAGCCCAAAGAAAATGCTGAACATTTAACCTTTTTTTCTGAGTAAATAAATTAATTAATCCACTGGATGAACCCCTATTTTCTTTTCATAGCCAAATCTCACATAACATGATAATGATTCTCCAACTCCCAATGGTAGTTGAGTCTGGAATTGGTTGTGCAGTATGATTTGGTGGCTTATCAAGCACTTGAAGAGAACTCCATGACTGCATTAGACCTGGGAATACAAACCACACTGAGCTGCTGTGAACTGCTGGTGTGAAGCTAATGTCTGCAGGGACTCCAGTTATCCCTCTCCCTGACCACCACTTCTTTTCTGCTGTCCCCTCTCCAGGGTCACTTACTCTTCCAAAGCCACTTGCTCCTTGCCTTTGAGTTTCCAGGTGCCAGCTCTCTAAGGTTTGACCTCAGGAACTGCCAACTTCGAGCTGAGATAGCATTTCCCATCTCTAGCAAGAGTCATTTTGAAAAGCAGGGAGAGGTCTGGACTTCTCGTATTTTCCTTGCTGGATGTGTTCAAGGCTGCAAAAACCAATTACTGAAGTTCAGTTGTAAGAAATGAAATGTATTTAGTCACAGGTAAAGTTCATGAACACAGTATTAGCTGCAGGATGTTTGCGGTGGCATCTTTTACAAATGAATGCATATCCTAGATCCTGCTCCTTTTACAAATAAGCCATCTCCAGAATGCTATTGATGGCAAAAACAGAAACAAGTATAATGGGCTGGCAGCCTCAACACTGTTCAGAATAACGAGCTGCGGCACACAGCACTTTATCTTCATCAGATTTTTTCCTCTGCTTGTTTAAAGCACCTGAAATCCTTATATTCTCTTGGAATCAAACAGACTTGGAGCCCTGCAGGACAAACTCATTCCTACACACTCTCTGGGTTAATATTTGAAGCTGTCACACCAAGAGTAATGGTTGCATAGGGAGAACCCAGAAGGCAGAAGAAGGAACATATGGATGATGCATTGGCTCTACCAGGACCATTCCTGAGAATGACCGTACACTTCCCTCCCATTGGCCAAAAAACCACTGAAGAAACAAGCCATGTATCGCTGACTTGTTCATACTAGATACGAATGATGGTTAAAATGATTTTTTAAAAATTGAGAGTGCAAGTTGCTATAGCTGATTTGTGATTCCATAATGAAGTTAAACCTAGAAGGTCATCCAGTATCAAGCATTATTCTAGGTGAAAAGGGAACATGTTCCAAAACCAAAGATCTAAAAGGACCGTGAGAAGACAGATTTTCCAGGCTACAGGTTTACTGTTGGCTTCATTAAGTGAAAGGTGTTTGTGTGGTTCACTTAGCTCTTTGATTGACTCTTGGCCTCTGCTGTGATGGGTTCGCCTTGGTTTGCCTTCCAGCAGGAAGCAAGTGGAGTTGTCAGGGTGAGGGTTGATTTATGCTGCCAGCTGCCTTATCAATTCTGCTGGGTGGCACAAGGTTAATCCTATAATATTTCCTGATTGTTTTTAACTCTCCTTTGTTCTTTACATTCTACATGGAGCCATGATGTGGCTTTTAAAAGTCTGAAGGTAGCCAGGCTCGGTGGCTCAGCCTGTAATCCCACGCCTTGGGAGGCTGAGGTGAGTGGATTGCCTGAGCCCGTGGGTTCGAGACCTGCCTGGGCAACTTGGCGAGACCTCATCTCTACAATAAATCAAAAAATCAGCCGGGTGTGGTAGCGCGCACCCTGTAGTTCCAGCTACTTGGAAGGCTGAGGCGGAAGGATCACCGGAGCCCAGCAGGTCGAGGCTGCGGTGGCCGGGAGCGGCCACTGCACTCCAGTCTGGGCGACAGAGTGAGAGTCCAACTCAAAAAAAAAAAAAAAAAA
>CAUYQG010035241.1:0-10628 GCA_963574415.1 Tarsius wallacei | reverse complement strand
ATAGCATGCACTATAAAGGAAATTTTGGAGGCAGAGGGGGTGATGAGTAAATAAACTACAACAAGCTTTGGGAAAGGAAAGAGGTAATGCAATTGAGATGTATTTTCAATACTCTAGTGTTAGTAAAGAGATGCTGAGTTGATCAATTAGTTAAAACTAACTTTAGGCTTAATGCAAATACTTTGACCAGTTCATTTTTCTTCCACTTTACACTTGTGTGAAATGAAAAAGCATAGCTTGGTATAATTACTTTGATCAACATGTTTATAGGAGCTAAACATTTACATGTCATTTCAAATTTCAGCATAGAATTTGCCTTTCATTCCATTGAATGCTGCTCATGTCATTATACAAGCTACCAAAATGTATTACATCTTCTGTATATAACAAAAACTCAATGATTGTTTAAGGTGGATGAACAGAACCACTTTAGTGCAGAGATTTACTGCTTGTTAGCAATTTGAATTTTGCCCTTAAGGGAAAAAGAAACATGATTGTAGAAGATAATAGAGTACAGTAGAATTAGTACAGGTTTTGAGTAGCACAGATAAAGATTATTTACTAACTGTGAACCAATTCTTTGACAAAGTTTTCTAAATTCTGTAAGCTTCAGTTTCTTCATATATAAAGTCAAAAAAATGAAAGAACGAATGAAGTAGCATATACAAATCATTAATCATGTGCTTTGTTTGACCAAAAGCTGAATAAATAAATTATTGATGACTTATGTATCTAATCCAATTCAGTACTGGTGAAAGCACATATAGAAAAACGTTTATACTGCTCTTTAGTAGCTTTAAAATTAAATAGTTTGATTCAAAGTAAAGCAATTAACAGATGAAAAACTTACTAAAACTGTTTACTATAAAATATTGGGTTTACTAAGAGTATTGTTGTAGCTGCCCCCAACTAGACAATAATAATAATAGTTTTTTAAAAAAGAAATATTTCCCTTTTGGTGACATATAATATATTTTGTATCTTCAAAGCAATACTGTTTTCTCAATTCTACTCATTTTTCTTTTCTCATTGTAGTGTTTCTGAAATTGAAATGCATCTTCCAGGTCATCTCAAATTTAACATAGTAAGCAAATTGATGATTATCTTGCAATCTACAGCATTTTAGAAATAAACGACAGTTGATTACTTACAATGAGAATAAATATTCATAGTCACATACCCTGTTTGCTCAAAGAAACATACATTAATTATTTTTTTCAATATTTAATTTATTTTCTGACTCCAATCCCTCTTTCAGTTTGATGCATAAAGCCAACATAGTCACATCATTGTAAAATAAATCACATTTTAGGATTACTCAGTCATTGGGGTGTTTTAATTAAGGAATTGAATTTCTCTTTCTGGTGTTTTTTTCTAACCTAGGGTAGGAAGAGTCTTATGCAAATGGTGATTTGACGGTGGAAGGAAGGAGTGCCCTCTTCTTGGTCTTGACTGATTTCTCCAAATATGAGTTGTCTTGCCAAAGATAAAGTTACAGTTTAAAATGCTTATAATTATGATATTCAGCACGTTATTCAAATGAATGTTAGTTTATTTGAAAAATGAACAATTTAGACAAATTTTGGAAATACAGGCTGTTTAACTTGATGTTTAGTCTAGTTGTCTGCTCACTATATTTTGAAGGTCTCAGTTCAGATTGTCCACATATGGACCCTCTGATGGATAACAACATGTCACCCTTTCTATGTCAACCCACACTATACACAATAACACAGTTGTTGAAGAGAAAAGCCCCAACACACTATGGTTGAAAAAGCACTGAACCCCCTGCCTACATGAGATGAATGTAAAAGTAATGATCATAATTTTTTCATAGGATATAGAGTCAAGCTGGGCACCGTGGGGCATGCCTGTAGTCTCAATTCGTTGGAAGGCTGAAATGAGAGGATTATTTTAGCCCAAGAGTTGGAGTTCAGCCTCGATAACATAGCAAGACTCCATCTCTGAATAATATTAACAACAACAACACGATTTTTTTAAAATGTAGTTACACTGCCTATTACAGCAACCGAATTGCTGCGAAATTTGTTAATAAAAGTTTCTTCCCTTAACAAGCTATAAGAGTATATTTAGGTTTATTTACTGAGTAGAATGCAAATTTTGTTTGTTTACTGAGTGTAATGAAAAAACGTTTTCTCACATCTTTAGGTAAGAACAATATGGATATTAAAATGAAAACTTTTACTTTGGTCAATTTCTACAGACTGAGGCTGATTAAGCATTAACTATTTAAATAATATATACATTATTTTTGGCTATTTACAAACAAGTAAGAAACATTAAAAGTCAACATAAAAAGTCATTACAATGGCTCTATGGTAAAGTTGATCAGGATTATTAAAAGTTCAAGAAAATTAATATAAATAAATGGTTATTGAACACTTTTAATATATATCAGTATATTAATCAAGCCCTGAGATGAGATAAAATAAACAAACTACAAAAAATAGATTAAAATAAAACATCTACTCTAATTTGGGACAATAACCAATAGTCTAATAAAAGTACCAAGAAGAGACCCAGGCAAAGATCTAGTTTGAATTTTATCTCTCACATTTCAATAATTAAAGAAAAATTTTGAAAATCCATTGAGAAACCCCCAACACTGATATAACTGAAATCGTAAATTCAGGTAAAATATTCAACATTGAATATAATGTTATTAGTTTTCATATTGATAATATAATGAATATAAATTTTGGAAAATCACAACATCGTGGTAAAAGCAAGTTTCTTAGTAAGAAACTTATGGACTAGGAATGTAGTTGTACTGGGTTATGGCACACAAATACTTGAAAATAATAACTAAAATTAGTGTGATAAAAGAAACAGGTGCTCTAATTGTCAAATTTACAAACTTATTTGTGTTGAGTCACTGAAGTACAAAATTTTGTGACGAAGCTGATAGTGAATAGAAAACATATTTTGGCATGTCTGAATGTGCTTTCTCTTTTGGCTGCCCTATATTTATTGAATTTCAAAATATTTGCATATTTGAAAACTGCTTTGTAAAATTAAAGGATCTATGAAGGTAAATAAATTTTAAAATAAATAATATTCCCAAATTTGGTCAAAAACTATTAGAAATATTTAACCAAAATACTAAAATGGCGTACCCTCCAAAATATTTTGCTTTTTAAATTTTTATTAAATTAAATGTAACAAAATAAAATCTTTCAAATAAGAAAGTATTAAAATTTTTCTTAAAAAACAAGACCAGAGCAGAGCAAATTTAATTATGACAATCTAAAATTCTATTTTAAAATTCTATAATTTTGCCCTGGAATTTCTCAAATTGTGGGAAGTTTAATAGATCTCTTCTTTTAAATTGTATAATTTGAACCAGTATGAAATACAATTGAAAAACCATACACTAGCATATTACCTAAAATCGCAAATCATTCAAAATAACAATAATTAGTGATTATTTACTTGATAATTGACTTTTTTTTCTATGTAAAAGATTCATAAAACCTGATAATACAGGCATAATGGTTTAGCAAATTGAAAGTTGTGGGGGAAGAATGCCTGCAAAGATTGTAGAATTGGCTAGTACTGTTAAATTATGTAGAGCCCATGTGTAGCACAAATGAGAAACTGAAGGTCACTAACAAGTGGCTAACCGTGAAGGCCTCTTTGGAGGCTTAGAACAGGTCAGTATTTCCTACACTGGAAGAGTAACTACAGCTGAGTAGCAGCTTGAAAATATAAGAAAGCTGCAGTATTCCAAAGAAATTTGAATGCTCACCAAAGCATCTAGGACTCTTACGCATCTGAGGTACATTTCTGGATCGATGACTCTGTGAACGTTGGCTCTCTGGAGCACTGTAAACTCCGAGCTTCCAGTGCTCGTCTCTCTTTTCTGTCTTGGCACTTTTACTGTGATGAATGATACCGAGGAATCGTTTTCCTTGCCAGGAAATGGGTGCTGCCCTTAGGATCCTGAATACCAGGACAACAACCATGGCTAAATAACATGGCTGGGAATGTGCAGGGCCTGTTGAAAGATAACAAGATAGCCGGGCTCGGTGGCTCAGCCTGTAATCCCGCGCTTTGAGAGGCTGAGGTAAGTGGATTGCCTGAGCCCGGGTTCGGGGCCCGCCTAGGCAAATTGGCGAGACCTCATCTCTACAATAAATCAAAAAAATTAGTGGGGCGTGGTAGCGCACGCCTGTAGTTCCAGCTGCTTGGAAGGCTGAGGCAGAAGGGTCGCCGGAGCCCAGCAGGTCGAGGCTGCGGTGGCCGGGAGCGGCCCCTGCACTCCAGTCTGGGCGACAGAGTGAGACTCCAACTCAAAAAAAAAAAAAAAAAAAGAAAGATAACAAGATTATGTTGCAAATGAGTTGCAATAATTAATTAGCATGTGCCAGCAGACACCAGAACAAAAATGCAGCAATTGTATCTTGAATGATATTGATGAAGAAGGTCAAAATAGAAGACCAGATTGATTTGGAGGCCCTTTTTCGGTGCATAGGATTTATCATTCTGACAAGGACATCCGAGGATATTACCCTGGAGGCAAAATACATGGACAGTAAGCAAGAATGCTGCTTGTCATCTAAAAAAAAGAAAAGAAAAAGTAAATATGGTGAATCAGAAGACCACGTCTTGGGAGAAGAGAAGGAAGTGTATTAATAAAAAATAACCATTTCTTACTTGTTTACCAGGTGTGAGCCATTTTCAGATGTATAATCTATTGATGGAAGACTAGCTGGAATCATTGAAAGAAGGATGACATATATTTATATGATTCCTTCAGCCCTTTTCCAAAAGGATCTAGGGTCACATATTCAGATTTCTGCACTTATAGAGAACGTGGAATAACAGAGAGAACCCAGCAGGGGTTGGGTTCTCTCTGAGGCAGGATGAGGTTTGAATTCGTCTTACAGGGACATGAGTGGAGGACTCACCATCAGTGTGACTAAAGCCCAAGTAGAAGCATGCTGCTGTCTGAGACTGCTTTTCCATGCCTCCTTCCTTCCCTCTCCCCTCTCCCTGCTTCACCTTTTGTGGTTACTGCTCTTGTCTTCCCAGGTATTTCCTTCAATGTATTTGTTCATGTCTAATCCCATCTCGGCATCTGCCTCTCAGATGACCCTAACCAAATCATCAAAGAAAATCTGCAAAAACTCAAAAGCATTGAATATTTGCACCATGGGATGCAAAAGTTAGAATCAATAATTGTCTAAATTTTTAAAAAGTTACTTTTTTCTTAGCATACTTAATTTTAGCACCTACAGAAACTTTTTTTAATAAAAATAATTGTAATATGTAGAGAAATATAAACTAATAATGTTGACAATTTCAAATCTATGTAACATAAGACTAGATAACTCTAAAATAAACACATACAATTTTAAGAAAAAAAAATAGGTCCACATATCAAAATACATTTTAAGTAAAATACCAGTGGCAAAGTTTCGGAGACACAGGCAACCGAGACCCTAACAAAAATTAATGAAGAACTATTCCATTCATCTTATGTTTGAATGTTTATATAATTAATATAAAAATCTTTCTTTAATGTTATTTATATAAACTATTAGTAGCTTAAATATGTATTATATATACTAACACATAATATATATGTCCATATTAATCAAACTGTACACTGAAGTTGTTCATATGTGTATTTGTGTACAGCAGTTTTAATGTAGAGTTCCATTAATTTGTACTTATATATGCATCATAAAATTACTGCTGAAATTAGGACAAATAACATTTATACCATTCCCAGAAAGTTTCCTTATTCGTCTTTCTACTCAACATATTACCCATTACATGATGATCAATTTTTTTTTCCATCAATGTGGTTTGGCCTATTTTTTACTTTTACAGTAGCCAATCATGCATGATGTATTCTGTGGTATCTGTCTTCTTTCTCTTATTATGATAGCTTTCAAACTCCTCTATGTTGACATGGATAGATAATAGATAGATAAATAGATAGTCGAGTACTATTCCATAAACACTACTGTGTAGTGGAAATATAATAAAATTTCGCTTGTCTTTTTTGTTGTTTTGTTTTGCTTTGCCCATATTCTTTCTGATGGGCATAAACTTGTTTTCAGTTTTGGATCATTCTGAAAGAGGTGTTCCCA
The DNA here is from genome assembly GCA_963574415.1 of Tarsius wallacei. Classification (NCBI taxonomy): domain Eukaryota; kingdom Metazoa; phylum Chordata; class Mammalia; order Primates; family Tarsiidae; genus Tarsius; species Tarsius wallacei. Next base: position 4,506 of record CAUYQG010035241.1, on the reverse strand, counting down.
CACATTTTTTTTAGAATGTATGCATTTATGTATTTAAGATAAATTTCTCGAGGTGAAATTGCAGAGTCTTAGGTGATTCTAAGTTTGTATAATTTAAATAAGCTGTAAAAATTTATCCAAAGCAGTTATGCCATTTTATAATTCCATTGATCTCCCTATAATAATATATAACTGTCCCATTTGTTATGCATCCTTGCACACATTTGGAAATACCAGAGTTTTGTTTTAATTTTAGACATTCTTATTGTTGTAAATTGGCATCTCGTTATTTTTGCATTTTTCTGATCTTGGTAAAATTTTCCGCAGTTATTATTTATTCATATATCATAATTTGTGAAGTTTGACAAGTCTTTGAGTTATTTTTCTTATTAAATAATAGTTTTGGGGAACCCCTTTTGGTCCCCTCCCACTGTGGGAGCTTTTCTGTCCTCTCAATACATCCTGCTTTAAAAAATAATAATAATAGTTTTAATATTGTCTATATATGAATGGTTGTAGATATACTTTTTTTTTTTTTTTGAGTTGGAGTCTCACTCTGTCGTACAGAATGGAGTGCAGTGGGAGTAGCCACCGCAGCCTCGACCTGCTGGGCTCTGGCGATCCTTCCACCTCAGCCTTCCATAGCTGGAACTACAGGCACAAGCTACCACACCCGGCTAATTTCTTGATTTATTGTAGAGATGAGTCTCACCAAGTTGCCCAGGTGGGTCTGGAACCCACGGGCTCAGGCATTCCACTCACCTCAACCTCCCAAGGTGCGGGATTACAGGCTGAGCCACCGAGCCCGGCTGATATACATATTCTTAATGCTTTATTTATTTTTGGTTGTCGCTTCACTCTGTCACCCAGGATGGAGTACAGCCATACAATCACGGATCACCGGCAGCCTTGATCTCCTGGGTTCAGGCAATTCTTCTTCCTCAGCCTTCCAAGCAGCTGAAACAACAAGCATGCACCACCATGCCCAGCTATTTTTTTTGTTGAGATGAGGTCATGCTGTTTCCCAGGCTGGTCTCAAACTCCTGGGCTCAAGAAATTTTCCCACCTCGGCTTCCCAAATTGCTGGAATTACAGGCGTGAGCCACTGTGCCTTTTCAGATGGAGGTTGTTTCAACTTTTATGAAGACATTTATTTTGTAAAATATCATTAGTACAACTGTATTTTATAGCTGACCAACATAACTAAATCGACTTTTTGGCACACAAACAAATATTTCAAAAGTTATATAATTGAATTTTTGTAACACACTCTGTCTCAATAGAGTTCACATTTTTAAAATTAATTATATGGTCATCATTACTGTGGCACTAATATGTTAATATGGTATGTAGGTATACTTCATATATTTTGGGTAATAATTTTAACTTGGCTAAAACAAGGTTTTATTGCCAAAATAAGTAATTCCTGTTCTACATATATAAGTCATACTTTTCTTTAGCAATTTAAGACTAAACACTTAAGTCATAGAAGTTCATCAATAAGGAAATTTCAGTCATCCATGAGTCACAGGGAGGAAGCCATTTGTGGTTAATTGTCCATACTCATGCCGCTGAAACTATGCATGTGGATGACAAGATGTTGATGTTGGCCACATCTTCTCTCTTACTGAGTGCCATCTTTATTTCTCTGGCAATCTAAGATATTAAAATATGCATCTGAGGTAGCAAAGCAGGGAAAGAAGGTGAAGAATTGACAAGGGGACTTCACATGACAGAAGGTCTGAAAAGAATAATAATAAGTACAGAAAAGCTAGAAAACTACCTCTAAGAATTTATCTTGTATAATCTAATGTTTTAAAAACATAGTGAGTTTAGGGAAAAACAGCCTACACAGTTTCTTCTAAGCACTAGAAGCTTTAAGTTACGATAACCGGAGAAATTTTTGAAGAAATTTTGCAAATGGACATCATGACATGTGAAATAATTTTAAAGTTTCAAAGGAGTGTATTGATCAAAGAATGCAGTTGTAATTACAATGAGTATTAAGTAAAATGTGGTTACTCCCGCCAAGTTTCTCTCCTTGCAGAATTATTTTATAATTGAGCACCAAAATAAGCTAATCACTGCAAAAGCATTAAAGAGGCTACTTTTGTGAAAACTCAATATGTAAAAATGGGAAAAATATAACGAGGGTGAATTAGCTAGACATGTTTCATAACAGGCAATATGGAGTGACATCAGGAAACTACAAGCTTCTACAAATCTGCTATCATGAGAAGTAAAGAAAACTGGCATAATCACAGTCATACGTTATCAAAAATCTAAACCAGCACAGTCTTGCAGGAAGGATTTGAATCTCAGGTACTGTAATCTGTAGGGAATGTAATATAATTTTTTAATGAAATTTTAATATTATAAGAGAGATGGCTAACAACTTCCAAGCTATTACTTATCTCCACATTTAGTCATTCAAATTTTGAGTTTCAGTTTGCTGTGTATATGTTAGTACATTATAAGAAACCAGGCAAATTTATTTTAACAATATTCTCTTTGTCGGACTTTCTGGTGTTTCCTGCTTTTCTAATTGTACTATTCACAGACATAGCTGCTTTGTGTGCATGTGCAACTGTCTCACTTTTCTCTCTCTCTCTCTTCTCTCTCTCTCTCTCTCTCTGTTTCTCTTCTCCTTATTCCTCTTCTATTCAGAATAGCTTGGGGAAAAAAGGAGATGTATGTTTTATAGTTTTATAAAAACAGGAACTCATTATCAAGGATTTATTCTTGACCTTCAACTCATACATAATATCATTCATTTGGGAGACCCTTAATAACTCTACTCATTTGCTGACCTGACTTAGCAATATACTTCTGTAAAGAGCTCAAAATCAGGATTACATATTACATATTACATTTAAGAAAAAAAACATATAGCAAAACAATGACTAAGTTAGTTATCATTGTATAATGTTTTTGTTTACTTTTTTAAAGGTAATTTACTCTATTTGAGATGCCTATATACCTGTCTTATTTATCTTACTCTATTTTAAGTTCTTTGATCATGAGACATTTACTGTTGAAGGCTTCATACTCAACACAACATTATCCATAAAATGAATAGTCAATGAAAGTCTACTGAGTTGAATTAAATGTATTAAATTTATAAGTGATATAGCTCTTTTCCTTTTTCATATATTTCAAACATTTTGAAGTATACTTTGGGTTAAGTATTGCATAGATGGCAGGCAATAATGTTGAAATTTCTGACCAAATCTGCCTTTCCCTGAGCTGGCAATCTTTTCTCTTCAGTTTCCAGTGTTGGTTTCATTAGAGGCACATTTGTGCAATTTAAAAGAAACTTGGCAGCATATATGATAAACTTTATGGGAAGTTTGCAACTAAGAACTGGAAACCACAGTATTTGAATTATCTTAATGTGCATGTAAGCCAAAGTCATTGGTATATAATTCGGGGTCATGCAGACTCCTAACATTACGATGGAGTTGAAAACATAGCATGTAGAAGGAAGAGAATAGAGTCCATCTCTCTGGAAAGAATCAAATTACATCATTTTAATAATCTTTTATATGTCTACAGCCCATCCAAGATCAAAAGTTCATCAATGTAATGCATTTCATATTTAGCTACAAGTAAACTCTAAAGATTGGTTTTGAATTTTAAAAGCTACAATTTGTAGTCAAAATTATGAAAAGAAAATAATATTTTGACCCTAACTCACCTTTTTTTGCTTTGTCCACTCAAATACAAAGAAACACATAGATAGGTAGGTACGTAGGTAGATAGATAGATGGAAAGATAGATTGATGATACATAGATAGACACATAGATACATCCCTTTTGTCTCTGAAATTTATAAAATCTTCACATGCAGTTTCTGATAAAATAAAGGCCTTCCAAAAAGCATCTCTACAACTAACAAATAAAGTCTAGATCTACACTTTAAAAAGGCTACAACTTTTTTTCAGAAACTAGAAAGTACTATTTTTTCTACTCTTAAGCAAGTTTTGTGACCTGAGTTGCTTTACATTATTACAAGCATAACATGGTATATGACATATTTTTATCCTTATTATTCAACAACTTAGAAAAGATAAATGAATCCACAATTAAGGGAGACATCATTAAATAAAGAGATAAATACATATAATGCAAGAGACAGATACTGCACATTAATATAATATTAAAAGCGATTGGGAGATCGGGTCAAGATGGCGGCAACACAGGCGGAACTGTGAGATTCTCCGAATGTGAGTTCCCCAAAAAGTCTCTTGCCCTCCTTCCCCTACTCCACTGCCCACAGCTGGACGCATTGGTCCGAGGCTCAGGGACCCCCGGTCCGACGCAGGGCCGGCTATTGCGTCCCGGGCTGCTCCCTCGTGGGTGGGAAGGTCCGGGTCTCAGCTCCATCCCTGAGCAATCGACTATGATGGTCTGGGGTAGTGTGATAGCGTGAGCCTCCTGGGGATCAGCTGCCCAGCTGGGCGCTCCACTCGGGGCTCCAGAGCTCCAGATTTCAGAGCCCCAAAGCTCCCAAGGGCAGGCGGTGAG